>CM042565.1:17882012-17924408 GCA_023630585.1 Cranoglanis bouderius | reverse complement strand
ACATCTGGGGAGTATGGACTCACTCGGAAGAGGAGTTCGATGAATTTCTCGCCGCACTAAACAACCATAATCCTTCCATAAAATTAAAATCCACCACCAGTCAGCTATCAGTAGATTTTTTAGACACCACAACTTACAAAGGTCCAGATTTTAATTCGACACACACATTGGACACAAAAGTCTTCTTTAAAGAAACTGACACGCATGCCCTTCTACACAAAAGAAGTTTCCATCCCAAACACACCTACTCGGGCCTTGTCAAATCACAGCTCCTCAGGTTCCGGCGCATATGCACCCAGGAACGGGACTTTGTGGAAGCGACACGGATCCTCTTCAGGGCACTCAGGCCCAGAGGATACAACAGGTCCTTCTTGAGGAAGATTTTTAAATCTTACCTGGTAAGAGGGGCCCAGGCGGAGGGCATCAGCGTGCCCTTCGTCCTGACATACTCCTCGGCCGCTACGAAACTGACCAGAGAGGTAAGATCTAACTTTCAGCACATATTGGGACAAACACAAATGTTTAAGGACCACAAAGTTATTGCAGCATTCAGGAGAAACAAAAGTTTACAGGACCACCTCATTAGAGCCAAACTCCATCCCCTTCACAACACAAAACCCAAACATCACGGTCAATATTTGGAACAGAACGAGTATGTACAAAACAAACTCACAAAAGAGGTTTTCAATACTCACCGATCGGGCACGGTACACAGCAAAAACTGTGTTTACCTCATCACCTGTAAACAATGTGGAGCCCAATATGTGGGAGAGACGAGCAACACCATTCTGGTCAGAATGACACAACACAAACACAATATCCTGAAAGGAAAAGAAAAAAATACTTACCTGGTTCAACATTTCCTTCAGCACGGATGGGAATCCTTCCGGGTCACGGTCCTGCAGGCCGACCCGCAGTGGTCCGTACCCCAGAGAAAAAGAGCAGAGAGAATTTGGATTAGTAAATTGGGCACTATATACCCCCAAGGCCTGAATGACAAGTGAATGCAGTTGAGTGAGCGACATTGATGGCCTGTGCACATGGGATAGCGCGCACCCTCCTAAAACACCCCCTAACCCTAATTTCAACCCCTAACCCTAACCTCAATCCCCTAACCCTAATCCTAACCTCAACTCCCTAACCCTAATCCTAGCCTTAATCCCCTAATCCT
The DNA here is from genome assembly GCA_023630585.1 of Cranoglanis bouderius. Lineage (NCBI taxonomy): Eukaryota > Metazoa > Chordata > Actinopteri > Siluriformes > Cranoglanididae > Cranoglanis > Cranoglanis bouderius. Next base: position 17,923,237 of record CM042565.1, on the reverse strand, counting down.
AACCCTAAGCCCTAACCCTAACCGCTAACCCTTACCCTAAACCTAATCCTAACCTTAATCCCCTAACCCTAACCTCAAGCCCTAACCCTAACCTCAAGCCCTAATCCTAACCCTAATCCCCTAATCCTAACCCTAATCCCCTAATCCTAACCCTAAGCCCTAACCCTAACCGCTAACTCTTACCCTAAACTTAATCCCCTAACCCTAACCTCAGGCCCTAACCCTAATCCTAACCTTAATCCCCTAACCCTAATCCTAATCCCTAACCCTAACCGCTAAACCTAACCTTAATCCCCTAATCCTAACCCTAATCCCTAACCCTAACCGCTAACCCTTACCCTAAACCTAATCAGCCCGTGCCTCATGTTGGCATTAAGCTCAACTGTTCATAATTTATCTTATAATCAGTCTGCTTATTAAAAAAATTTTTATTGTAGTAAGTGCTCATGGGCAACACAAACAGTTAAAATTATATGTATATGTATGTATATGTGTGTGTATATATATATGTGTGTATATATGTGTGTATGTATATACATGTGTATATAAAACATTCATATCACAATTTGTTTATATTCAAAGATTCAAAAAAAAGCCCTTCCACAATTTTTGAAAAGACAGCTATTTTTCTGATTGGCCTTGAGCTGTTTCTTTTCAAACCAAAACAAGGGACAGGCTCCAATTGGCTCATTTGAACTGAGTCCCGCCCCCACACTTTAAAATGGGATAACTGAGGCTTCAGAATTTTATTCACTGCTTCCAGCTCTGAGAGAGAAAGCCTATAACACTTTTTGCATTGCAAAGCCTATTATTCTGATCCTCAACCTATATTTGTTTATTTTCATTTCTTTATTTTTTCTATTTCAATTTATATATTTTTTTTCAAATCAGAACAAGCCTGCCTGAAGAAGGTTCCAAGAGAACCGAAACGTTGCAACGGCTTGTTCATTCCGCTATTTTTCAAATTTAAAAAAATACATCAGAAAAACATTTTGATTTCATTTGTCTAGTTTTATGTTTATCTAACAAAAAACAAGACCAAATTGGATACATTTATCTGAGTTTATTGATTTGTTTTCCTTTCTTTTGCACAAAGTCACACAGGGCAAATTGATTTATACTTACCTGCTAAACATGGTTCTGCCAGAGAGAGACGGTTGGACTGTTGTCACCCGTGGACGCAGGCGTGCCATTCAGGGCACAGCCGGGCCTATGCCCCGTCCGTTCCGTAGCACTGAGCGTCATATGCAGAGGGAGAGAGTGTTCTCTTATGCAGACGCAGTTAAATATGGGGGCCACATGAGAGCGCCCCTGTCTTACCGTACTGACTTCTATCAGCGGTCTGGTAGACCACAATTTTTTGAACCCCGGGCCCGTTTTGGGCCCGATACATTCATGTCCAGACAAAAATCCTTCATGAAGGAACCAAGGGAGAGGGTACAGAACAGAACATGGCCCCTCCGTTCATACCTGAAAAATAAAAACACGTATCAGAGACAAAACACAAAGCCCAAGAACTATTCGGATGACCCTGATTTTGTGATGAAAACCCGTACCTTATTTAAAATCATCAAATTAGTACACCACAAAAATAATATTGGCCAGGAACAGCCTCCTGCAATTAACAATATTGAAAAGCACCTGTCAGAGGTCATCAAACCAGCCTTGCCAAACCCCACGACACAAGCCCTTATTGAGGGCAATGCCAAAAACTGGGCCTACACCACCATGCTGATTCTAAAAAATCATTATGAAGACGCATTGGTGGAAGAAATGGCCAGGCTTCAGCATTTTCCTTCCCAGGGCTGGGAGGAATGCTTCAATACTGCCATCGTGTGGGCTAAACGTGGTATTGGCAAAAGGCTAAAAGACAAATCGATTCACGAAGCTCACATGTTGGTGGGAGAGAAATGGCAGACCCCTGCTACTGATTCTGGTAAGAGGAGAGAGGAAGCGGAGACCCAAGATTGCCCTCCTGCTCCTCCTCTCCCTGAAAATGCGATGGCTAGAACCGTTACGGTGCAGGCATTGGTGCACACGGGGTCTGATGCACACTCCCATTTGGAAATGTCCGCCCCCTCAGTAATTAAAAAACCATCTAAGACAGCATCCACCATGACAGACCCACTAAACGATTGGTCCCCTATCAGGGAGGACTCGGAGGACAGCCAATCAGAGGTGGCATTTAATCTCCCGGCCTCCCCAAAAGAACAACGCACTCCTCACTTGCCTTCCAACCCCTGTGTTAGACAGGAACAAGACCTAATCGTCATCGAGGACCAAGGGGAGTGCGAACAGGGTAATGGTGGCTCACAAAGAGTGACCCTAAGCCCCGACAAGGTCACGAGCCTTAGGACAGCCACACAGGCCCGTTTCAATGTCGAATTCGGCCTACCTTCTGGAGTACAACGTGACTCCCAGGAGGATGGGCCGAACAGACATATAAACACACCCAGAAAGATGGTCGAATGGAAGCTGACGGTCCGGAAAAAATGGCTCATTATCGGTGACTCCAATTTGTCCAAAATTCCACCATTTAAGAACTCAAACCTCCAAATAGAAAGCTATCCGGGGGCCACGTTCAGACACATGGAGGCCGTAATGAGTAAAAACGCTGTATCCACTGACGTGGAACACGTAGTGTTATCCTTGGGCATTAATAGCCGGACACAGAATGCCAAGGACACCGCCATAAAACAGATGCAGGCGGCTTTACGAGCGGCTAAAGAAAAGTTCCCTCTGGCACAAATTTGGGTTCCAGAGGTGAACTTTTCAGGCATGCTCCCAACAAAAGAGCAGACGCAATTGACCACCCTAAACACCTATATCTGTGGCAACCTAAAACACATCCCAGCCCTGTCCAGATCGGACTTCCACACAGAGAGTGACAATATTCACTGGACGGTGGACACAGCCAGAAACATGCTCCAGCACTGGCTCCAACATTTAAATTAAATCTCCCCATAAGCCTGCATGCACAGGAGGGGAATCGAAATGTTATGATTTTAGCCAGAAATTTCCGTATCACTCCCCCACAACTTAGTCTGCTCGATAGGGGTTTGACCTTCATCCCATCAGGTAAAATTAGCAGGAAACACCAAGAAATGCAAACACGTTACGACCTGCAACAATACCATCGGCGACTTAAATTGGCAGCTTACTTTCAAAAAGACACAAACTCAAATCCCCCTCCATTCACACCCAAATCGGACTGGGTCCCACCCACAGACAAATTACCCACTGAACTCCACACATTATTTGAAAGGGACCTCAAATATCTGAAGAAACACTTCAGACCATCCCAGGAAGAACCTAACCTCACTCGGGAGGAAACGATTGCGCTGAAACAACTCAAGGACAATAAACAAATTGTTATTAAACCTGCAGACAAGGGAAGCGCTATAGTTATATGGGACCGAGCACAATATTTATGGGAGGGATATAAACAATTAAATGACCCAGTATATTATAAGCAATTAGATAGACCCATTTATTTAGATACGGTTCCCCTGGTTAAAAAGATAGTCCAATCCCTATATTTAAAAAAATATATTAACGCCAAACAAAAATCCTACCTATTAGGGAACGGGGAACCCAGAAGTAGGAGGTTTTACATGCTCCCCAAAATTCACAAAGACCCAGCCAAATGGAGCAAGCCCCACGAAATTCCCCCAGGAAGGCCTATAGTATCAGATTGCGGCAGCGAAACGTACTATACGGCCGAATTCCTGGATTTCTATTTAAACCCCCTTTCAATTGGCCACCCCAGCTACATAAAGGACACATACGACTTTGTCCAGAAAGTCAAAGGACTAGAAATTCCCCAAAAGGCTATCTTGTTCACTATGGACATAGATAGCCTTTACACTAACATCGATATCCAGGAAGGCATACAGGCCGTAAAAAATATTTTTCAAAAAAACCCCGACACCTCAAGGCCCGATAGGGAGCTTATTCAATTGTTAGAAATTAATTTAAGTAGAAATGATTTCGAATTTAACGGGGAATTCTTCCTACAAATTAAAGGCACGGCGATGGGCAAAAAGTTTGCCCCGGCCTATGCCAACATATTCATGGCAGAGTGGGAAGCTTCGGCCCTAGCTCGATGCTACAAACAGCCCCTATACTATTATAGGTATTTGGACGACATCTGGGGAGTATGGACTCACTCGGAAGAGGAGTTCGATGAATTTCTCGCCGCACTAAACAACCATAATCCTTCCATAAAATTAAAATCCACCACCAGTCAGCTATCAGTAGATTTTTTAGACACCACAACTTACAAAGGTCCAGATTTTAATTCGACACACACATTGGACACAAAAGTCTTCTTTAAAGAAACTGACACGCATGCCCTTCTACACAAAAGAAGTTTCCATCCCAAACACACCTACTCGGGCCTTGTCAAATCACAGCTCCTCAGGTTCCGGCGCATATGCACCCAGGAACGGGACTTTGTGGAAGCGACACGGATCCTCTTCAGGGCACTCAGGCCCAGAGGATACAACAGGTCCTTCTTGAGGAAGATTTTTAAATCTTACCTGGTAAGAGGGGCCCAGGCGGAGGGCATCAGCGTGCCCTTCGTCCTGACATACTCCTCGGCCGCTACGAAACTGACCAGAGAGGTAAGATCTAACTTTCAGCACATATTGGGACAAACACAAATGTTTAAGGACCACAAAGTTATTGCAGCATTCAGGAGAAACAAAAGTTTACAGGACCACCTCATTAGAGCCAAACTCCATCCCCTTCACAACACAAAACCCAAACATCACGGTCAATATTTGGAACAGAACGAGTATGTACAAAACAAACTCACAAAAGAGGTTTTCAATACTCACCGATCGGGCACGGTACACAGCAAAAACTGTGTTTACCTCATCACCTGTAAACAATGTGGAGCCCAATATGTGGGAGAGACGAGCAACACCATTCTGGTCAGAATGACACAACACAAACACAATATCCTGAAAGGAAAAGAAAAAAATACTTACCTGGTTCAACATTTCCTTCAGCACGGATGGGAATCCTTCCGGGTCACGGTCCTGCAGGCCGACCCGCAGTGGTCCGTACCCCAGAGAAAAAGAGCAGAGAGAATTTGGATTAGTAAATTGGGCACTATATACCCCCAAGGCCTGAATGACAAGTGAATGCAGTTGAGTGAGCGACATTGATGGCCTGTGCACATGGGATAGCGCGCACCCTCCTAAAACACCCCCTAACCCTAATTTCAACCCCTAACCCTAACCTCAATCCCCTAACCCTAATCCTAACCTCAACTCCCTAACCCTAATCCTAGCCTTAATCCCCTAATCCTAACCCTAAGCCCTAACCCTAACCGCTAACCCTTACCCTAAACCTAATCCTAACCTTAATCCCCTAACCCTAACCTCAACCCCCAACCCCAACCTCAAGCCCTAATCCTAACCCTAATCCCCTAATCCTAACCCTAATCCCCTAATCCTAACCCTAAGCCCTAACCCTAACCGCTAACTCTTACCCTAAACTTAATCCCCTAACCCTAACCTCAGGCCCTAACCCTAATCCTAACCTTAATCCCCTAACCCTAATCCTAATCCCTAACCCTAACCGCTAAACCTAACCTTAATCCCCTAATCCTAACCCTAATCCCTAACCCTAACCGCTAACCCTTACCCTAAACCTAATCAGCCCGTGCCTCATGTTGGCATTAAGCTCAACTGTTCATAATTTATCTTATAATCAGTCTGCTTATTAAAAAAATTTTTATTGTAGTAAGTGCTCATGGGCAACACAAACAGTTAAAATTATATGTATATGTATGTATATGTGTGTGTATATATATATGTGTGTATATATGTGTGTATGTATATACATGTGTATATAAAACATTCATATCACAATTTGTTTATATTCAAAGATTCAAAAAAAAGCCCTTCCACAATTTTTGAAAAGACAGCTATTTTTCTGATTGGCCTTGAGCTGTTTCTTTTCAAACCAAAACAAGGGACAGGCTCCAATTGGCTCATTTGAACTGAGTCCCGCCCCCACACTTTAAAATGGGATAACTGAGGCTTCAGAATTTTATTCACTGCTTCCAGCTCTGAGAGAGAAAGCCTATAACACTTTTTGCATTGCAAAGCCTATTATTCTGATCCTCAACCTATATTTGTTTATTTTCATTTCTTTATTTTTTCTATTTCAATTTATATATTTTTTTTCAAATCAGAACAAGCCTGCCTGAAGAAGGTTCCAAGAGAACCGAAACGTTGCAACGGCTTGTTCATTCCGCTATTTTTCAAATTTAAAAAAATACATCAGAAAAACATTTTGATTTCATTTGTCTAGTTTTATGTTTATCTAACAAAAAACAAGACCAAATTGGATACATTTATCTGAGTTTATTGATTTGTTTTCCTTTCTTTTGCACAAAGTCACACAGGGCAAATTGATTTATACTTACCTGCTAAACATGGTTCTGCCAGAGAGAGACGGTTGGACTGTTGTCACCCGTGGACGCAGGCGTGCCATTCAGGGCACAGCCGGGCCTATGCCCCGTCCGTTCCGTAGCACTGAGCGTCATATGCAGAGGGAGAGAGTGTTCTCTTATGCAGACGCAGTTAAATATGGGGGCCACATGAGAGCGCCCCTGTCTTACCGTACTGACTTCTATCAGCGGTCTGGTAGACCACAATTTTTTGAACCCCGGGCCCGTTTTGGGCCCGATACATTCATGTCCAGACAAAAATCCTTCATGAAGGAACCAAGGGAGAGGGTACAGAACAGAACATGGCCCCTCCGTTCATACCTGAAAAATAAAAACACGTATCAGAGACAAAACACAAAGCCCAAGAACTATTCGGATGACCCTGATTTTGTGATGAAAACCCGTACCTTATTTAAAATCATCAAATTAGTACACCACAAAAATAATATTGGCCAGGAACAGCCTCCTGCAATTAACAATATTGAAAAGCACCTGTCAGAGGTCATCAAACCAGCCTTGCCAAACCCCACGACACAAGCCCTTATTGAGGGCAATGCCAAAAACTGGGCCTACACCACCATGCTGATTCTAAAAAATCATTATGAAGACGCATTGGTGGAAGAAATGGCCAGGCTTCAGCATTTTCCTTCCCAGGGCTGGGAGGAATGCTTCAATACTGCCATCGTGTGGGCTAAACGTGGTATTGGCAAAAGGCTAAAAGACAAATCGATTCACGAAGCTCACATGTTGGTGGGAGAGAAATGGCAGACCCCTGCTACTGATTCTGGTAAGAGGAGAGAGGAAGCGGAGACCCAAGATTGCCCTCCTGCTCCTCCTCTCCCTGAAAATGCGATGGCTAGAACCGTTACGGTGCAGGCATTGGTGCACACGGGGTCTGATGCACACTCCCATTTGGAAATGTCCGCCCCCTCAGTAATTAAAAAACCATCTAAGACAGCATCCACCATGACAGACCCACTAAACGATTGGTCCCCTATCAGGGAGGACTCGGAGGACAGCCAATCAGAGGTGGCATTTAATCTCCCGGCCTCCCCAAAAGAACAACGCACTCCTCACTTGCCTTCCAACCCCTGTGTTAGACAGGAACAAGACCTAATCGTCATCGAGGACCAAGGGGAGTGCGAACAGGGTAATGGTGGCTCACAAAGAGTGACCCTAAGCCCCGACAAGGTCACGAGCCTTAGGACAGCCACACAGGCCCGTTTCAATGTCGAATTCGGCCTACCTTCTGGAGTACAACGTGACTCCCAGGAGGATGGGCCGAACAGACATATAAACACACCCAGAAAGATGGTCGAATGGAAGCTGACGGTCCGGAAAAAATGGCTCATTATCGGTGACTCCAATTTGTCCAAAATTCCACCATTTAAGAACTCAAACCTCCAAATAGAAAGCTATCCGGGGGCCACGTTCAGACACATGGAGGCCGTAATGAGTAAAAACGCTGTATCCACTGACGTGGAACACGTAGTGTTATCCTTGGGCATTAATAGCCGGACACAGAATGCCAAGGACACCGCCATAAAACAGATGCAGGCGGCTTTACGAGCGGCTAAAGAAAAGTTCCCTCTGGCACAAATTTGGGTTCCAGAGGTGAACTTTTCAGGCATGCTCCCAACAAAAGAGCAGACGCAATTGACCACCCTAAACACCTATATCTGTGGCAACCTAAAACACATCCCAGCCCTGTCCAGATCGGACTTCCACACAGAGAGTGACAATATTCACTGGACGGTGGACACAGCCAGAAACATGCTCCAGCACTGGCTCCAACATTTAAATTAAATCTCCCCATAAGCCTGCATGCACAGGAGGGGAATCGAAATGTTATGATTTTAGCCAGAAATTTCCGTATCACTCCCCCACAACTTAGTCTGCTCGATAGGGGTTTGACCTTCATCCCATCAGGTAAAATTAGCAGGAAACACCAAGAAATGCAAACACGTTACGACCTGCAACAATACCATCGGCGACTTAAATTGGCAGCTTACTTTCAAAAAGACACAAACTCAAATCCCCCTCCATTCACACCCAAATCGGACTGGGTCCCACCCACAGACAAATTACCCACTGAACTCCACACATTATTTGAAAGGGACCTCAAATATCTGAAGAAACACTTCAGACCATCCCAGGAAGAACCTAACCTCACTCGGGAGGAAACGATTGCGCTGAAACAACTCAAGGACAATAAACAAATTGTTATTAAACCTGCAGACAAGGGAAGCGCTATAGTTATATGGGACCGAGCACAATATTTATGGGAGGGATATAAACAATTAAATGACCCAGTATATTATAAGCAATTAGATAGACCCATTTATTTAGATACGGTTCCCCTGGTTAAAAAGATAGTCCAATCCCTATATTTAAAAAAATATATTAACGCCAAACAAAAATCCTACCTATTAGGGAACGGGGAACCCAGAAGTAGGAGGTTTTACATGCTCCCCAAAATTCACAAAGACCCAGCCAAATGGAGCAAGCCCCACGAAATTCCCCCAGGAAGGCCTATAGTATCAGATTGCGGCAGCGAAACGTACTATACGGCCGAATTCCTGGATTTCTATTTAAACCCCCTTTCAATTGGCCACCCCAGCTACATAAAGGACACATACGACTTTGTCCAGAAAGTCAAAGGACTAGAAATTCCCCAAAAGGCTATCTTGTTCACTATGGACATAGATAGCCTTTACACTAACATCGATATCCAGGAAGGCATACAGGCCGTAAAAAATATTTTTCAAAAAAACCCCGACACCTCAAGGCCCGATAGGGAGCTTATTCAATTGTTAGAAATTAATTTAAGTAGAAATGATTTCGAATTTAACGGGGAATTCTTCCTACAAATTAAAGGCACGGCGATGGGCAAAAAGTTTGCCCCGGCCTATGCCAACATATTCATGGCAGAGTGGGAAGCTTCGGCCCTAGCTCGATGCTACAAACAGCCCCTATACTATTATAGGTATTTGGACGACATCTGGGGAGTATGGACTCACTCGGAAGAGGAGTTCGATGAATTTCTCGCCGCACTAAACAACCATAATCCTTCCATAAAATTAAAATCCACCACCAGTCAGCTATCAGTAGATTTTTTAGACACCACAACTTACAAAGGTCCAGATTTTAATTCGACACACACATTGGACACAAAAGTCTTCTTTAAAGAAACTGACACGCATGCCCTTCTACACAAAAGAAGTTTCCATCCCAAACACACCTACTCGGGCCTTGTCAAATCACAGCTCCTCAGGTTCCGGCGCATATGCACCCAGGAACGGGACTTTGTGGAAGCGACACGGATCCTCTTCAGGGCACTCAGGCCCAGAGGATACAACAGGTCCTTCTTGAGGAAGATTTTTAAATCTTACCTGGTAAGAGGGGCCCAGGCGGAGGGCATCAGCGTGCCCTTCGTCCTGACATACTCCTCGGCCGCTACGAAACTGACCAGAGAGGTAAGATCTAACTTTCAGCACATATTGGGACAAACACAAATGTTTAAGGACCACAAAGTTATTGCAGCATTCAGGAGAAACAAAAGTTTACAGGACCACCTCATTAGAGCCAAACTCCATCCCCTTCACAACACAAAACCCAAACATCACGGTCAATATTTGGAACAGAACGAGTATGTACAAAACAAACTCACAAAAGAGGTTTTCAATACTCACCGATCGGGCACGGTACACAGCAAAAACTGTGTTTACCTCATCACCTGTAAACAATGTGGAGCCCAATATGTGGGAGAGACGAGCAACACCATTCTGGTCAGAATGACACAACACAAACACAATATCCTGAAAGGAAAAGAAAAAAATACTTACCTGGTTCAACATTTCCTTCAGCACGGATGGGAATCCTTCCGGGTCACGGTCCTGCAGGCCGACCCGCAGTGGTCCGTACCCCAGAGAAAAAGAGCAGAGAGAATTTGGATTAGTAAATTGGGCACTATATACCCCCAAGGCCTGAATGACAAGTGAATGCAGTTGAGTGAGCGACATTGATGGCCTGTGCACATGGGATAGCGCGCACCCTCCTAAAACACCCCCTAACCCTAATTTCAACCCCTAACCCTAACCTCAATCCCCTAACCCTAATCCTAACCTCAACTCCCTAACCCTAATCCTAGCCTTAATCCCCTAATCCTAACCCTAAGCCCTAACCCTAACCGCTAACCCTTACCCTAAACCTAATCCTAACCTTAATCCCCTAACCCTAACCTCAAGCCCTAACCCTAATCTCAAGCCCTAATCCTAACCCTAATCCCCTAATCCTAACCCTAATCCCCTAATCCTAACCCTAAGCCCTAACCCTAACCGCTAACTCTTACCCTAAACTTAATCCCCCTACCCTAACCTCAGGCCCTAACCCTAATCCTAACCTTAATCCCCTAACCCTAATCCTAATCCCTAACCCTAACCGCTAAACCTAACCTTAATCCCCTAATCCTAACCCTAATCCCTAACCCTAACCGCTAACCCTTACCCTAAACCTAATCAGCCCGTGCCTCATGTTGGCATTAAGCTCAACTGTTCATAATTTATCTTATAATCAGTCTGCTTATTAAAAAAATTTTTATTGTAGTAAGTGCTCATGGGCAACACAAACAGTTAAAATTATATGTATATGTATGTATATGTGTGTGTATATATATATGTGTGTATATATGTGTGTATGTATATACATGTGTATATAAAACATTCATATCACAATTTGTTTATATTCAAAGATTCAAAAAAAAGCCCTTCCACAATTTTTGAAAAGACAGCTATTTTTCTGATTGGCCTTGAGCTGTTTCTTTTCAAACCAAAACAAGGGACAGGCTCCAATTGGCTCATTTGAACTGAGTCCCGCCCCCACACTTTAAAATGGGATAACTGAGGCTTCAGAATTTTATTCACTGCTTCCAGCTCTGAGAGAGAAAGCCTATAACACTTTTTGCATTGCAAAGCCTATTATTCTGATCCTCAACCTATATTTGTTTATTTTCATTTCTTTATTTTTTCTATTTCAATTTATATATTTTTTTTCAAATCAGAACAAGCCTGCCTGAAGAAGGTTCCAAGAGAACCGAAACGTTGCAACGGCTTGTTCATTCCGCTATTTTTCAAATTTAAAAAAATACATCAGAAAAACATTTTGATTTCATTTGTCTAGTTTTATGTTTATCTAACAAAAAACAAGACCAAATTGGATACATTTATCTGAGTTTATTGATTTGTTTTCCTTTCTTTTGCACAAAGTCACACAGGGCAAATTGATTTATACTTACCTGCTAAACATGGTTCTGCCAGAGAGAGACGGTTGGACTGTTGTCACCCGTGGACGCAGGCGTGCCATTCAGGGCACAGCCGGGCCTATGCCCCGTCCGTTCCGTAGCACTGAGCGTCATATGCAGAGGGAGAGAGTGTTCTCTTATGCAGACGCAGTTAAATATGGGGGCCACATGAGAGCGCCCCTGTCTTACCGTACTGACTTCTATCAGCGGTCTGGTAGACCACAATTTTTTGAACCCCGGGCCCGTTTTGGGCCCGATACATTCATGTCCAGACAAAAATCCTTCATGAAGGAACCAAGGGAGAGGGTACAGAACAGAACATGGCCCCTCCGTTCATACCTGAAAAATAAAAACACGTATCAGAGACAAAACACAAAGCCCAAGAACTATTCGGATGACCCTGATTTTGTGATGAAAACCCGTACCTTATTTAAAATCATCAAATTAGTACACCACAAAAATAATATTGGCCAGGAACAGCCTCCTGCAATTAACAATATTGAAAAGCACCTGTCAGAGGTCATCAAACCAGCCTTGCCAAACCCCACGACACAAGCCCTTATTGAGGGCAATGCCAAAAACTGGGCCTACACCACCATGCTGATTCTAAAAAATCATTATGAAGACGCATTGGTGGAAGAAATGGCCAGGCTTCAGCATTTTCCTTCCCAGGGCTGGGAGGAATGCTTCAATACTGCCATCGTGTGGGCTAAACGTGGTATTGGCAAAAGGCTAAAAGACAAATCGATTCACGAAGCTCACATGTTGGTGGGAGAGAAATGGCAGACCCCTGCTACTGATTCTGGTAAGAGGAGAGAGGAAGCGGAGACCCAAGATTGCCCTCCTGCTCCTCCTCTCCCTGAAAATGCGATGGCTAGAACCGTTACGGTGCAGGCATTGGTGCACACGGGGTCTGATGCACACTCCCATTTGGAAATGTCCGCCCCCTCAGTAATTAAAAAACCATCTAAGACAGCATCCACCATGACAGACCCACTAAACGATTGGTCCCCTATCAGGGAGGACTCGGAGGACAGCCAATCAGAGGTGGCATTTAATCTCCCGGCCTCCCCAAAAGAACAACGCACTCCTCACTTGCCTTCCAACCCCTGTGTTAGACAGGAACAAGACCTAATCGTCATCGAGGACCAAGGGGAGTGCGAACAGGGTAATGGTGGCTCACAAAGAGTGACCCTAAGCCCCGACAAGGTCACGAGCCTTAGGACAGCCACACAGGCCCGTTTCAATGTCGAATTCGGCCTACCTTCTGGAGTACAACGTGACTCCCAGGAGGATGGGCCGAACAGACATATAAACACACCCAGAAAGATGGTCGAATGGAAGCTGACGGTCCGGAAAAAATGGCTCATTATCGGTGACTCCAATTTGTCCAAAATTCCACCATTTAAGAACTCAAACCTCCAAATAGAAAGCTATCCGGGGGCCACGTTCAGACACATGGAGGCCGTAATGAGTAAAAACGCTGTATCCACTGACGTGGAACACGTAGTGTTATCCTTGGGCATTAATAGCCGGACACAGAATGCCAAGGACACCGCCATAAAACAGATGCAGGCGGCTTTACGAGCGGCTAAAGAAAAGTTCCCTCTGGCACAAATTTGGGTTCCAGAGGTGAACTTTTCAGGCATGCTCCCAACAAAAGAGCAGACGCAATTGACCACCCTAAACACCTATATCTGTGGCAACCTAAAACACATCCCAGCCCTGTCCAGATCGGACTTCCACACAGAGAGTGACAATATTCACTGGACGGTGGACACAGCCAGAAACATGCTCCAGCACTGGCTCCAACATTTAAATTAAATCTCCCCATAAGCCTGCATGCACAGGAGGGGAATCGAAATGTTATGATTTTAGCCAGAAATTTCCGTATCACTCCCCCACAACTTAGTCTGCTCGATAGGGGTTTGACCTTCATCCCATCAGGTAAAATTAGCAGGAAACACCAAGAAATGCAAACACGTTACGACCTGCAACAATACCATCGGCGACTTAAATTGGCAGCTTACTTTCAAAAAGACACAAACTCAAATCCCCCTCCATTCACACCCAAATCGGACTGGGTCCCACCCACAGACAAATTACCCACTGAACTCCACACATTATTTGAAAGGGACCTCAAATATCTGAAGAAACACTTCAGACCATCCCAGGAAGAACCTAACCTCACTCGGGAGGAAACGATTGCGCTGAAACAACTCAAGGACAATAAACAAATTGTTATTAAACCTGCAGACAAGGGAAGCGCTATAGTTATATGGGACCGAGCACAATATTTATGGGAGGGATATAAACAATTAAATGACCCAGTATATTATAAGCAATTAGATAGACCCATTTATTTAGATACGGTTCCCCTGGTTAAAAAGATAGTCCAATCCCTATATTTAAAAAAATATATTAACGCCAAACAAAAATCCTACCTATTAGGGAACGGGGAACCCAGAAGTAGGAGGTTTTACATGCTCCCCAAAATTCACAAAGACCCAGCCAAATGGAGCAAGCCCCACGAAATTCCCCCAGGAAGGCCTATAGTATCAGATTGCGGCAGCGAAACGTACTATACGGCCGAATTCCTGGATTTCTATTTAAACCCCCTTTCAATTGGCCACCCCAGCTACATAAAGGACACATACGACTTTGTCCAGAAAGTCAAAGGACTAGAAATTCCCCAAAAGGCTATCTTGTTCACTATGGACATAGATAGCCTTTACACTAACATCGATATCCAGGAAGGCATACAGGCCGTAAAAAATATTTTTCAAAAAAACCCCGACACCTCAAGGCCCGATAGGGAGCTTATTCAATTGTTAGAAATTAATTTAAGTAGAAATGATTTCGAATTTAACGGGGAATTCTTCCTACAAATTAAAGGCACGGCGATGGGCAAAAAGTTTGCCCCGGCCTATGCCAACATATTCATGGCAGAGTGGGAAGCTTCGGCCCTAGCTCGATGCTACAAACAGCCCCTATACTATTATAGGTATTTGGACGACATCTGGGGAGTATGGACTCACTCGGAAGAGGAGTTCGATGAATTTCTCGCCGCACTAAACAACCATAATCCTTCCATAAAATTAAAATCCACCACCAGTCAGCTATCAGTAGATTTTTTAGACACCACAACTTACAAAGGTCCAGATTTTAATTCGACACACACATTGGACACAAAAGTCTTCTTTAAAGAAACTGACACGCATGCCCTTCTACACAAAAGAAGTTTCCATCCCAAACACACCTACTCGGGCCTTGTCAAATCACAGCTCCTCAGGTTCCGGCGCATATGCACCCAGGAACGGGACTTTGTGGAAGCGACACGGATCCTCTTCAGGGCACTCAGGCCCAGAGGATACAACAGGTCCTTCTTGAGGAAGATTTTTAAATCTTACCTGGTAAGAGGGGCCCAGGCGGAGGGCATCAGCGTGCCCTTCGTCCTGACATACTCCTCGGCCGCTACGAAACTGACCAGAGAGGTAAGATCTAACTTTCAGCACATATTGGGACAAACACAAATGTTTAAGGACCACAAAGTTATTGCAGCATTCAGGAGAAACAAAAGTTTACAGGACCACCTCATTAGAGCCAAACTCCATCCCCTTCACAACACAAAACCCAAACATCACGGTCAATATTTGGAACAGAACGAGTATGTACAAAACAAACTCACAAAAGAGGTTTTCAATACTCACCGATCGGGCACGGTACACAGCAAAAACTGTGTTTACCTCATCACCTGTAAACAATGTGGAGCCCAATATGTGGGAGAGACGAGCAACACCATTCTGGTCAGAATGACACAACACAAACACAATATCCTGAAAGGAAAAGAAAAAAATACTTACCTGGTTCAACATTTCCTTCAGCACGGATGGGAATCCTTCCGGGTCACGGTCCTGCAGGCCGACCCGCAGTGGTCCGTACCCCAGAGAAAAAGAGCAGAGAGAATTTGGATTAGTAAATTGGGCACTATATACCCCCAAGGCCTGAATGACAAGTGAATGCAGTTGAGTGAGCGACATTGATGGCCTGTGCACATGGGATAGCGCGCACCCTCCTAAAACACCCCCTAACCCTAATTTCAACCCCTAACCCTAACCTCAATCCCCTAACCCTAATCCTAACCTCAACTCCCTAACCCTAATCCTAGCCTTAATCCCCTAATCCTAACCCTAAGCCCTAACCCTAACCGCTAACCCTTACCCTAAACCTAATCCTAACCTTAATCCCCTAACCCTAACCTCAAGCCCTAACCCTAACCTCAAGCCCTAATCCTAACCCTAATCCCCTAATCCTAACCCTAATCCCCTAATCCTAACCCTAAGCCCTAACCCTAACCGCTAACTCTTACCCTAAACTTAATCCCCTAACCCTAACCTCAGGCCCTAACCCTAATCCTAACCTTAATCCCCTAACCCTAATCCTAATCCCTAACCCTAACCGCTAAACCTAACCTTAATCCCCTAATCCTAACCCTAATCCCTAACCCTAACCGCTAACCCTTACCCTAAACCTAATCAGCCCGTGCCTCATGTTGGCATTAAGCTCAACTGTTCATAATTTATCTTATAATCAGTCTGCTTATTAAAAAAATTTTTATTGTAGTAAGTGCTCATGGGCAACACAAACAGTTAAAATTATATGTATATGTATGTATATGTGTGTGTATATATATATGTGTGTATATATGTGTGTATGTATATACATGTGTATATAAAACATTCATATCACAATTTGTTTATATTCAAAGATTCAAAAAAAAGCCCTTCCACAATTTTTGAAAAGACAGCTATTTTTCTGATTGGCCTTGAGCTGTTTCTTTTCAAACCAAAACAAGGGACAGGCTCCAATTGGCTCATTTGAACTGAGTCCCGCCCCCACACTTTAAAATGGGATAACTGAGGCTTCAGAATTTTATTCACTGCTTCCAGCTCTGAGAGAGAAAGCCTATAACACTTTTTGCATTGCAAAGCCTATTATTCTGATCCTCAACCTATATTTGTTTATTTTCATTTCTTTATTTTTTCTATTTCAATTTATATATTTTTTTTCAAATCAGAACAAGCCTGCCTGAAGAAGGTTCCAAGAGAACCGAAACGTTGCAACGGCTTGTTCATTCCGCTATTTTTCAAATTTAAAAAAATACATCAGAAAAACATTTTGATTTCATTTGTCTAGTTTTATGTTTATCTAACAAAAAACAAGACCAAATTGGATACATTTATCTGAGTTTATTGATTTGTTTTCCTTTCTTTTGCACAAAGTCACACAGGGCAAATTGATTTATACTTACCTGCTAAACATGGTTCTGCCAGAGAGAGACGGTTGGACTGTTGTCACCCGTGGACGCAGGCGTGCCATTCAGGGCACAGCCGGGCCTATGCCCCGTCCGTTCCGTAGCACTGAGCGTCATATGCAGAGGGAGAGAGTGTTCTCTTATGCAGACGCAGTTAAATATGGGGGCCACATGAGAGCGCCCCTGTCTTACCGTACTGACTTCTATCAGCGGTCTGGTAGACCACAATTTTTTGAACCCCGGGCCCGTTTTGGGCCCGATACATTCATGTCCAGACAAAAATCCTTCATGAAGGAACCAAGGGAGAGGGTACAGAACAGAACATGGCCCCTCCGTTCATACCTGAAAAATAAAAACACGTATCAGAGACAAAACACAAAGCCCAAGAACTATTCGGATGACCCTGATTTTGTGATGAAAACCCGTACCTTATTTAAAATCATCAAATTAGTACACCACAAAAATAATATTGGCCAGGAACAGCCTCCTGCAATTAACAATATTGAAAAGCACCTGTCAGAGGTCATCAAACCAGCCTTGCCAAACCCCACGACACAAGCCCTTATTGAGGGCAAT
The DNA here is from genome assembly GCA_023630585.1 of Cranoglanis bouderius. NCBI lineage: Eukaryota > Metazoa > Chordata > Actinopteri > Siluriformes > Cranoglanididae > Cranoglanis > Cranoglanis bouderius. The sequence goes on along the minus strand of CM042565.1, from coordinate 17,905,582 downwards.
GCCAAAAACTGGGCCTACACCACCATGCTGATTCTAAAAAATCATTATGAAGACGCATTGGTGGAAGAAATGGCCAGGCTTCAGCATTTTCCTTCCCAGGGCTGGGAGGAATGCTTCAATACTGCCATCGTGTGGGCTAAACGTGGTATTGGCAAAAGGCTAAAAGACAAATCGATTCACGAAGCTCACATGTTGGTGGGAGAGAAATGGCAGACCCCTGCTACTGATTCTGGTAAGAGGAGAGAGGAAGCGGAGACCCAAGATTGCCCTCCTGCTCCTCCTCTCCCTGAAAATGCGATGGCTAGAACCGTTACGGTGCAGGCATTGGTGCACACGGGGTCTGATGCACACTCCCATTTGGAAATGTCCGCCCCCTCAGTAATTAAAAAACCATCTAAGACAGCATCCACCATGACAGACCCACTAAACGATTGGTCCCCTATCAGGGAGGACTCGGAGGACAGCCAATCAGAGGTGGCATTTAATCTCCCGGCCTCCCCAAAAGAACAACGCACTCCTCACTTGCCTTCCAACCCCTGTGTTAGACAGGAACAAGACCTAATCGTCATCGAGGACCAAGGGGAGTGCGAACAGGGTAATGGTGGCTCACAAAGAGTGACCCTAAGCCCCGACAAGGTCACGAGCCTTAGGACAGCCACACAGGCCCGTTTCAATGTCGAATTCGGCCTACCTTCTGGAGTACAACGTGACTCCCAGGAGGATGGGCCGAACAGACATATAAACACACCCAGAAAGATGGTCGAATGGAAGCTGACGGTCCGGAAAAAATGGCTCATTATCGGTGACTCCAATTTGTCCAAAATTCCACCATTTAAGAACTCAAACCTCCAAATAGAAAGCTATCCGGGGGCCACGTTCAGACACATGGAGGCCGTAATGAGTAAAAACGCTGTATCCACTGACGTGGAACACGTAGTGTTATCCTTGGGCATTAATAGCCGGACACAGAATGCCAAGGACACCGCCATAAAACAGATGCAGGCGGCTTTACGAGCGGCTAAAGAAAAGTTCCCTCTGGCACAAATTTGGGTTCCAGAGGTGAACTTTTCAGGCATGCTCCCAACAAAAGAGCAGACGCAATTGACCACCCTAAACACCTATATCTGTGGCAACCTAAAACACATCCCAGCCCTGTCCAGATCGGACTTCCACACAGAGAGTGACAATATTCACTGGACGGTGGACACAGCCAGAAACATGCTCCAGCACTGGCTCCAACATTTAAATTAAATCTCCCCATAAGCCTGCATGCACAGGAGGGGAATCGAAATGTTATGATTTTAGCCAGAAATTTCCGTATCACTCCCCCACAACTTAGTCTGCTCGATAGGGGTTTGACCTTCATCCCATCAGGTAAAATTAGCAGGAAACACCAAGAAATGCAAACACGTTACGACCTGCAACAATACCATCGGCGACTTAAATTGGCAGCTTACTTTCAAAAAGACACAAACTCAAATCCCCCTCCATTCACACCCAAATCGGACTGGGTCCCACCCACAGACAAATTACCCACTGAACTCCACACATTATTTGAAAGGGACCTCAAATATCTGAAGAAACACTTCAGACCATCCCAGGAAGAACCTAACCTCACTCGGGAGGAAACGATTGCGCTGAAACAACTCAAGGACAATAAACAAATTGTTATTAAACCTGCAGACAAGGGAAGCGCTATAGTTATATGGGACCGAGCACAATATTTATGGGAGGGATATAAACAATTAAATGACCCAGTATATTATAAGCAATTAGATAGACCCATTTATTTAGATACGGTTCCCCTGGTTAAAAAGATAGTCCAATCCCTATATTTAAAAAAATATATTAACGCCAAACAAAAATCCTACCTATTAGGGAACGGGGAACCCAGAAGTAGGAGGTTTTACATGCTCCCCAAAATTCACAAAGACCCAGCCAAATGGAGCAAGCCCCACGAAATTCCCCCAGGAAGGCCTATAGTATCAGATTGCGGCAGCGAAACGTACTATACGGCCGAATTCCTGGATTTCTATTTAAACCCCCTTTCAATTGGCCACCCCAGCTACATAAAGGACACATACGACTTTGTCCAGAAAGTCAAAGGACTAGAAATTCCCCAAAAGGCTATCTTGTTCACTATGGACATAGATAGCCTTTACACTAACATCGATATCCAGGAAGGCATACAGGCCGTAAAAAATATTTTTCAAAAAAACCCCGACACCTCAAGGCCCGATAGGGAGCTTATTCAATTGTTAGAAATTAATTTAAGTAGAAATGATTTCGAATTTAACGGGGAATTCTTCCTACAAATTAAAGGCACGGCGATGGGCAAAAAGTTTGCCCCGGCCTATGCCAACATATTCATGGCAGAGTGGGAAGCTTCGGCCCTAGCTCGATGCTACAAACAGCCCCTATACTATTATAGGTATTTGGACGACATCTGGGGAGTATGGACTCACTCGGAAGAGGAGTTCGATGAATTTCTCGCCGCACTAAACAACCATAATCCTTCCATAAAATTAAAATCCACCACCAGTCAGCTATCAGTAGATTTTTTAGACACCACAACTTACAAAGGTCCAGATTTTAATTCGACACACACATTGGACACAAAAGTCTTCTTTAAAGAAACTGACACGCATGCCCTTCTACACAAAAGAAGTTTCCATCCCAAACACACCTACTCGGGCCTTGTCAAATCACAGCTCCTCAGGTTCCGGCGCATATGCACCCAGGAACGGGACTTTGTGGAAGCGACACGGATCCTCTTCAGGGCACTCAGGCCCAGAGGATACAACAGGTCCTTCTTGAGGAAGATTTTTAAATCTTACCTGGTAAGAGGGGCCCAGGCGGAGGGCATCAGCGTGCCCTTCGTCCTGACATACTCCTCGGCCGCTACGAAACTGACCAGAGAGGTAAGATCTAACTTTCAGCACATATTGGGACAAACACAAATGTTTAAGGACCACAAAGTTATTGCAGCATTCAGGAGAAACAAAAGTTTACAGGACCACCTCATTAGAGCCAAACTCCATCCCCTTCACAACACAAAACCCAAACATCACGGTCAATATTTGGAACAGAACGAGTATGTACAAAACAAACTCACAAAAGAGGTTTTCAATACTCACCGATCGGGCACGGTACACAGCAAAAACTGTGTTTACCTCATCACCTGTAAACAATGTGGAGCCCAATATGTGGGAGAGACGAGCAACACCATTCTGGTCAGAATGACACAACACAAACACAATATCCTGAAAGGAAAAGAAAAAAATACTTACCTGGTTCAACATTTCCTTCAGCACGGATGGGAATCCTTCCGGGTCACGGTCCTGCAGGCCGACCCGCAGTGGTCCGTACCCCAGAGAAAAAGAGCAGAGAGAATTTGGATTAGTAAATTGGGCACTATATACCCCCAAGGCCTGAATGACAAGTGAATGCAGTTGAGTGAGCGACATTGATGGCCTGTGCACATGGGATAGCGCGCACCCTCCTAAAACACCCCCTAACCCTAATCTCAACCCCTAACCCTAACCTCAATCCCCTAACCCTAATCCTAACCTCAACTCCCTAACCCTAATCCTAGCCTTAATCCCCTAATCCTAACCCTAAGCCCTAACCCTAACCGCTAACCCTTACCCTAAACCTAATCCTAACCTTAATCCCCTAACCCTAACCTCAAGCCCTAACCCTAACCTCAAGCCCTAATCCTAACCCTAATCCCCTAATCCTAACCCTAATCCCCTAATCCGAACCCTAAGCCCTAACCCTAACCCCTAACTCTTACCCTAAACTTAATCCCCTAAACCTAACCTCAGGCCCTAACCCTAATCCTAACCTTAATCCCCTAACCCTAATCCTAATCCCTAACCCTAACCGCTAAACCTAACCTTAATCCCCTAATCCTAACCCTAATCCCTAACCCTAACCGCTAACCCTTACCCTAAACCTAATCAGCCCGTGCCTCATGTTGGCATTAAGCTCAACTGTTCATAATTTATCTTATAATCAGTCTGCTTATTAAAAAATTTTTTATTGTAGTAAGTGCTCATGGGCAACACAAATAGTTAAAAATGTTGTGTGTATATGTGTGTGTATATATGTGTATATATATATGTGTGTATATATGTGTGTATGTATATACATGTGTATATAAAACATTCATATCACAATTTGTTTATATTCAAAGATTCAAAAAAAAGCCCTTCCACAATTTTTGAAAAGACAGCTATTTTTCTGATTGGCCTTGAGCTGTTTCTTTTCAAACCAAAACAAGGGACAGGCTCCAATTGGCTCATTTGAACTGAGTCCCGCCCCCACACTTTAAAATGGGATAACTGAGGCTTCAGAATTTTATTCACTGCTTCCAGCTCTGAGAGAGAAAGCCTATAACACTTTTTGCATTGCAAAGCCTATTATTCTGATCCTCAACCTATATTTGTTTATTTTCATTTCTTTATTTTTTCTATTTCAATTTATATTTTTTTTTTTTTTTCAAATCAGAACAAGCCTGCCTGAAGAAGGTTCCAAGAGAACCGAAACGTTGCAACGGCTTGTTCATTCCTCTATTTTTCAAATTTAAAAAAATACATCAGAAAAACATTTTGATTTCAATTGTCTAGTTTTATGTTTATCTAACAAAAAACAAGACCAATTTGGATACATTTATCTGAGTTTATTGATTTGTTTTCCTTTCTTTTGCACAAAGTCACACAGGGCAAATTGATTTATACTTACCTGCTAAACATGGTTCTGCCAGAGAGAGACGGTTGGACTGTTGTCACCCGTGGACGCAGGCGTGCCATTCAGGGCACAGCCGGGCCTATGCCCCGTCCGTTCCGCAGCACTGAGCGTCATATGCAGAGGGAGAGAGTGTTCTCTTATGCAGACGCAGTTAAATATGGGGGCCACATGAGAGCGCCCCTGTCTTACCGTACTGACTTCTATCAGCGGTCTGGTAGACCACAATTTTTTGAACCCCGGGCCCGTTTTGGGCCCGATACATTCATGTCCAGACAAAAATCCTTCATGAAGGAACCAAGGGAGAGGGTACAGAACAGAACATGGCCCCTCCGTTCACACCTGAAAAATAAAAACACGTATCAGAGACAAAACACAAAGCCCAAGAACTATTCGGATGACCCTGATTTTGTGATGAAAACCCGTACCTTATTTAAAATCATCAAATTAGTACACCACAAAAATAATATTGGCCAGGAACAGCCTCCTGCAATTAACAATATTGAAAAGCACCTGTCAGAGGTCATCAAACCAGCCTTGCCAAACCCCACGACACAAGCCCTTATTGAGGGCAATGCCAAAAACTGGGCCTACACCACCATGCTGATTCTAAAAAATCATTATGAAGACGCATTGGTGGAAGAAATGGCCAGGCTTCAGCATTTTCCTTCCCAGGGCTGGGAGGAATGCTTCAATACTGCCATCGTGTGGGCTAAACGTGGTATTGGCAAAAGGCTAAAAGACAAATCGATTCACGAAGCTCACATGTTGGTGGGAGAGAAGTGGCAGACCCCTGCTACTGATTCTGGTAAGAGGAGAGAGGAAGCGGAGACCCAAGATTGCCCTCCTGCTCCTCCTCTCCCAGAAAATGCGATGGCTAGAACCGTTACGGTGCAGGCATTGGTGCACACGGGGTCTGATGCACACTCCCATTTGGAAATGTCCGCCCCCTCAGTAATTAAAAAGCCATCTAAGACAGCATCCACCATGACAGACCCACTAAACGATTGGTCCCCTATCAGGGAGGACTCGGAGGACAGCCAATCAGAGGTGGCATTTAATCTCCCGGCCTCCCCAAAAGAACAACGCACTCCTCACTTGCCTTCCAACCCCTGTGTTAGACAGGAACAAGACCTAATCGTCATCGAGGACCAAGGGGAGTGCGAACAGGGTAATGGTGGCTCACAAAGAGTGACCCTAAGCCCCGACAAGGTCACGAGCCTTAGGACAGCCACACAGGCCCGTTTCAATGTCGAATTCGGCCTACCTTCTGGAGTACAACGTGACTCCCAGGAGGATGGGCCGAACAGACATATAAACACACCCAGAAAGATGGTCGAATGGAAGCTGACGGTCCGGAAAAAATGGCTCATTATCGGTGACTCCAATTTGTCCAAAATTCCACCATTTAAGAACTCAAACCTCCAAATAGAAAGCTATCCGGGGGCCACGTTCAGACACATGGAGGCCGTAATGAGTAAAAACGCTGTATCCACTGACGTGGAACACGTAGTGTTATCCTTGGGCATTAATAGCCGGACACAGAATGCCAAGGACACCGCCATAAAACAGATGCAGGCGGCTTTACGAGCGGCTAAAGAAAAGTTCCCTCTGGCACAAATTTGGGTTCCAGAGGTGAACTTTTCAGGCATGCTCCCAACAAAAGAGCAGACGCAATTGACCACCCTAAACACCTATATCTGTGGCAACCTAAAACACATCCCAGCCCTGTCCAGATCGGACTTCCACACAGAGAGTGACAATATTCACTGGACGGTGGACACAGCCAGAAACATGCTCCAGCACTGGCTCCAACATTTAAATTAAATCTCCCCATGAGCCTGCATGCACAGGAGGGGAATCGAAATGTTATGATTTTAGCCAGAAATTTCCGTATCACTCCCCCACAACTTAGTCTGCTCGATAGGGGTTTGACCTTCATCCCATCAGGTAAAATTAGCAGGAAACACCAAGAAATGCAAACACGTTACGACCTGCAACAATACCATCGGCGACTTAAATTGGCAGCTTACTTTCAAAAAGACACAAACTCAAATCCCCCTCCATTCACACCCAAATCGGACTGGGTCCCACCCACAGACAAATTACCCACTGAACTCCACACATTATTTGAAAGGGACCTCAAATATCTGAAGAAACACTTCAGACCATCCCAGGAAGAACCTAACCTCACTCGGGAGGAAACGATTGCGCTGAAACAACTCAAGGACAATAAACAAATTGTTATTAAACCTGCAGACAAGGGAAGCGCTATAGTTATATGGGACCGAGCACAATATTTATGGGAGGGATATAAACAATTAAATGACCCAGTATATTATAAGCAATTAGATAGACCCATTTATTTAGATACGGTTCCCCTGGTTAAAAAGATAGTCCAATCCCTATATTTAAAAAAATATATTAACGCCAAACAAAAATCCTACCTATTAGGGAACGGGGAACCCAGAAGTAGGAGGTTTTACATGCTCCCCAAAATTCACAAAGACCCAGCCAAATGGAGCAAGCCCCACGAAATTCCCCCAGGAAGGCCTATAGTATCAGATTGCGGCAGCGAAACGTACTATACGGCCGAATTCCTGGATTTCTATTTAAACCCCCTTTCAATTGGCCACCCCAGCTACATAAAGGACACATACGACTTTGTCCAGAAAGTCAAAGGACTAGAAATTCCCCAAAAGGCTATCTTGTTCACTATGGACATAGATAGCCTTTACACTAACATCGATATCCAGGAAGGCATACAGGCCGTAAAAAATATTTTTCAAAAAAACCCCGACACCTCAAGGCCCGATAGGGAGCTTATTCAATTGTTAGAAATTAATTTAAGTAGAAATGATTTCGAATTTAACGGGGAATTCTTCCTACAAATTAAAGGCACGGCGATGGGCAAAAAGTTTGCCCCGGCCTATGCCAACATATTCATGGCAGAGTGGGAAGCTTCGGCCCTAGCTCGATGCCACAAACAGCCCCTATACTATTATAGGTATTTGGACGACATCTGGGGAGTATGGACTCACTCGGAAGAGGAGTTCGATGAATTTCTCGCCGCACTAAACAACCATAATCCTTCCATAAAATTAAAATCCACCACCAGTCAGCTATCAGTAGATTTTTTAGACACCACAACTTACAAAGGTCCAGATTTTAATTCGACACACACATTGGACACAAAAGTCTTCTTTAAAGAAACTGACACGCATGCCCTTCTACACAAAAGAAGTTTCCATCCCAAACACACCTACTCGGGCCTTGTCAAATCACAGCTCCTCAGGTTCCGGCGCATATGCACCCAGGAACGGGACTTTGTGGAAGCGACACGGATCCTCTTCAGGGCACTCAGGCCCAGAGGATACAACAGGTCCTTCTTGAGGAAGGTTTTTAAATCTTACCTGGTAAGAAGGGCCCAGGCGGAGGGTAGCAGCGTGCCCTTCGTCCTGACGTACTCCTCGGCCGCTACGAGACTGACCAGAGAGGTGAGGTCTAACTTCCAGCACATATTGGGACAAACACAATTATTTAAGGACCACAAAGTTATTGCAGCATATAGGAAAAACAAAAGTCTACAGGACCACCTCATTAGAGCCAAACTTCATCCCCTTCACAACACAAAACCCAAGCATCACGGTCAATATTTGGAACAGTACGAGTATGTACAAAACAAACTCACAAAAGAGGTTTTCGATACTCACCGATCGGGCACGGTACACAGCAAAAACTGCGTGTACCTCATTAGCTGCAAACAATGTGGAGCCCAATATGTGGGAGAGACGAGCAACACCATTCTGGTCAGAATGACACAACACAAACACAATATCCTGAAAGGAAAAGAAAAAAATACTTACCTGGTTCAACATTTCCTTCAGCACGGATGGGAATCCTTCCGGGTCACGGTCCTGCAGGCCGACCCGCAGTGGTCCGTACCCCAGAGAAAAAGAGCAGAGAGAATTTGGATTAGTAAATTGGGCACTGTATACCCCCAAGGCCTGAATGACAGGTGAATGCAGTTGAGTGAGCGACATTGATGGCCTGTGCACATGGGATAGCGCGCACCCTCCTAAAACACCCCCTAACCCTAATCTCAACCCCTAACCCTAACCTCAATCCCCTAACCCTAATCCTAACCTCAACTCCCTAACCCTAATCCTAGCCTTAATCCCCTAATCCTAACCCTAAGCCCTAACCCTAACCGCTAACCCTTACCCTAAACCTAATCCTAACCTTAATCCCCTAACCCTAACCTCAAGCCCTAACCCTAACCTCAAGCCCTAATCCTAACCCTAATCCCCTAATCCTAACCCTAATCCCCTAATCCTAACCCTAAGCCCTAACCCTAACCGCTAACTCTTACCCTAAACTTAATCCCCTAACCCTAACCTCAGGCCCTAACCCTAATCCTAACCTTAATCCCCTAACCCTAATCCTAATCCCTAACCCTAACCGCTAAACCTAACCTTAATCCCCTAATCCTAACCCTAATCCCTAACCCTAACCGCTAACCCTTACCCTAAACCTAACCCTAACCCTAACCCTAACCCCTAACCCCTAACCCTAACCCTAACCCTAACCCTAACCCCAACCCCAACCCCTGACCCTGACCCTGACCCTGACCCTGACCCTAACCCTAACCCTAACCCCAACCCCAACCCCAACCCCAACCCCAACCCTAACCCCTAACCCTAACCCTAACCCTAACCCTAACCCCTAACCCCTACCCCTAACCCTAACCCTAACCCTAACCCTAACCCAACCCAACCCAACCCTAACCCTAACCCTAACCCTAACCCTAACCCTAACCCTAACCCTAACCCTAACCCTAACCCTAACCCTAACCCTAACCCTAACCCTAACCCTAACCCTAACCCTAACCCTAACCGCTAACTCTTACCCTAAACTTAATCCCCTAACCCTAACCTCAGGCCCTAACCCTAATCCTAATCCCTAACCCTAACCGCTAACCCTTACCCTAAACCTAATCCTAACCTTAATCCCCTAACCCTAAGCCCTAACCCCAACCGCTAACCCTTACCCTAAACCTAACCCTAATCCTAACACACATTTAGACTGTTAACCCCTACACCCTAACCCTAACCCTAACCCTAACCCTAACCCTAACCCTAATCCTAGCCTTAATCCCCTAATCCTAACCCTAAGCCCTAACCCTAACCGCTAACCCTTACGCTAAACCTAATCCTAACCTTAATCCCCTAACCCTAACCTCAAGCCCTAACCCTAACCTCAAGCCCTCATCCTAACCCTAATCCCCTAATCCTAACCCTAATCCCCTAATCCTAACCCTAAGCCCTAACCCTAACCGCTAACTCTTACCCTAATCTTAATCCCCTAACCCTAACCTCAGGCCCTAACCCTAATCCTAACCTTAATCCCCTAACCCTAATCCTAATCCCTAACCCTAACCGCTAAACCTAACCTTAATCCCCTAATCCTAACCCTAAGCCCTAACCCTAACCGCTAACCCTTACCCTAAACCTAATCCCTATTCCCAACCCTAATTCCTATCCCCAACCCTAATTCCTATCCCTAAACCTAACCTAACCCCAACCCCTAATCCTAACCCTAGTCCCTATCCCCAACCCTAATCCTAATCTTAATCCCCTAACCCTAAGCCCTAACCCTAACCGCTTACCCTTACCCTAACCCTAACCCTAACCCTACGGCTAATTAACATCACCAAAGCCTAAATCATGAGTAACAAATTAGCCTCAATCAACTGCCACGCTCAACTGCGGACAAAGTTAGGTGATTCACAACTTAGCCCAAACCAATACCAACAACATAATACCCAACTATGGATAAAGCTACGGCTAATTAACATCACCAAAGCCCAAATCGGGAGTAACAAATTAGCCTCAAACAACTGTCACACTCAACGGCAGATAAAGTCTTGCCCAATTTCCATCACCCAAACCTGGGCCAGGAGTAACAGCTTTACCCAAAGACAACTTCCCATCAATACCCAACTACGGATAAAATTATTACTAAAGACAATCCCTTATAAAATCAACTCCTGACCCACCAACTGAATAACCTAATCGAGTTAGACTTGATTAGATTTGTTAAATTAGCAGATGCCAAGCCGGGGTCTGCTACAGGAACAATAGCTGTGCTAAACACGCGCCGGCCTGTGCACTTTCCTTGGTTCCCTATTCAACCACACAACAATATTGTGATGGGAGGAATCATTGTACTCTCACCAAAACCTAACCCTAACCATAGGATCAGTGCTTTTTAGTGCATATAAATATTTGTCCATTTTTTTTAGAAATTGTATATATATCAATCAGACCTGCAAACTGTCAAGATGTGGGGCATCCTCCCCCAGAAGAAATCTTTTGTGATTTTAACATGTAAATGAAGCATTCTGGTGCACTCTGACAAGAAAATGATGAAAAAAGAGCTAAAGGAAATGTCTTTTCCATTTATCATAAAAGTTTGTTAAGGCTGATCCTAACTTCAACCGTCAATTTTAAATAACTAGCTACTAGCTACCCAAAGTTAAGTTAGTCAGCAAACTTACCTCAGAATTGTAGTACCGCGAAAAATAGCGATGGGTCATTCACAAACGAGTCGGCTCTGTGAGTCGGCTCCTTTAAGTTAACGATAGGAGCTGCCTATCATCTGAGAGCCAATTTCATTTTTTTTTGTAAATTAATACAAGACAGAGTAATAGGATGATCTTTTATGTGCTTGCGACCAATCACATGATAAATATATTCAAATGTATAATGTTAATACATGCATTTCAATAACAGACAATATAAAGGCAGAATGTAGAATTTGTAAGGTAAAAATATCATATGGAGCAGGTCTTTGTGTTTTGGATAGTTCAATATAACGTGTAAATATACACGTTCAATACAATAATAAAACGTTCAATACACATGTAATAGTGTTTGATGTTTTTACATTATTTAATGTTTTTATTCCAAACATCATGTAAAATTATGTAAAATTATAAGGTTTAGTATATTTACATTGAATAATTTAAGTGATACAGTATCTCACAAAAGTGAGTACACCCCTCAAACTTTTCATGGGACAACACTGACGAAATGACACTGCTACAGTGTAAAGTAGTGAGTGTACAGTTTGTATAACAGTGTAAATTTTCTGTCCCTCAAAATAACTCAACACAGCCATTAATGTCTAAACCGCTGGCAACAAAAGTAAGTGAAAATGTCCAAATTGGGCCCAATTAGCCATTTTCCCTCCCCGTTGTCATGTGACTCGTTAGTGTTACAAGGTCTCAGGTGTGAATGGGGAGCAGGTGTGTTAAGTTTGGTGTTATCTCTCTCACACTCTCATACTGGTCACTGGAAGTTCAACATGGCACCTCATGACAAAGAACTCTCTGAGGATCTGAAAAAAAGAATTGTTGCTCTACATAAAGATGGCCTAGGCTATAAGAAGATTGCCAACACCCTGAAACTGAGCTGCAGCACGGTGGCCAAGACCATACAGCGGTTTAACAGGACAGGTTCCACTCAGAACAGGCCTCGCCATGGTCGACCAAAGAGGTTGAGTGCACGTGCTCAGCATCATATCCAGAGGTTGGCGTTGCAGAATAGACGTATGAGTGCTGCCAGCATTGCTGCAGAGGTTGAAGGGGTGGAGGGTCAGCCTGTCAGTGCTCAGACCATACGCCGCACATTGCATCAAATTGGTCTGCATAGCTGTCGTCCCAGAAGGAAGCCTCTTCTAAAGATGATGCACAAGAAAGCCCACAACCAGTTTGCTGAAGACAAGCAGACTAAGGACATGGATTACTGGAACCATGTCCTGTGATCTGATGAGACCAAGATAAACTTATTTGGTTCAGATGGTGTCAAGCGTGTGTGGCGGCAACCAGGTGAGAAGTACAAAGACAAGTGTGTCTTGCCTACAGTCAAGCATGGTGGTGGCAGTGTCATGGTCTGGGGCTGCATGAGTGCTGCCGGCACTGGGGAGCTACAGTTCATTGAGGGAACCATGAATGCCAACATATACTGTGACATACTGAAGCAGAGCATGATCCCCTCCCTTCGGAAACTGGGCCACAGGGCAGTATTCCAACATGATAACGACCCCAAACACACCTCCAAGACGACCACTGCCTTGCTAAAGAAGCTGAGGGTAAAGGTGATGGACTGGCCAAGCATGTCTCCAGCCCTAAACCATATTGAGCATCTGTGGGGGAGCGCAAGGTCTCTAACATCCACCAGCTCTGTGATGTCGTCATGGAGGAGTGGAAGAGGACTCCAGTGGCAACCTGTGAAGCTCTGGTGAACTCCATGCCCAACAGGGTTAAGGCAGTGCTGGAAAATAATGGTGGCCACACAAAATATTGACACTTTGGGCCCAATTTGGACATTTTCACTTAGGGGTGTACTCACTTTTGTTGCCAGCGGTTTAGACATTAATGGCTGTGTGTTGAGTTATTTTGAGGGGACAGCAAATTTACACTGTTATACAAGCTGTACATTCACTACTTTACATTGTAGCAAAGTGTCATTTCTTCAGTCTTGTCCCATGAAAAGATATAATAAAATATTTACAAAAATGTGAGGGGTGTACTCACTTTTGTGAGATACTGTATATGTACTAATCATAGGTCAAAATATTGCTAAATCTGGCTGAATTATAAAAGCCAGAAGTGGTACTAAATGAAGCCAAATGATCTGACTCACTAAAAAGAGCCAGAATTCCCATCACTAATGGAAAAGAAGACGATGCCGTTATCTGGATTCTGATTGACCAAAATAGTAAAATAAATAAAATTGACAAACAGTTGTTTTAAAGTTTTAATGCAAAGTTTATATTTGTGACAGTTTGTAGATTTTATTTTAAATAAATGAAAAATTGTTATTGAAAGTTTGCAATAAAGTTTGTAGTAAATAGGTTTAATAATCTTATATTTGGTTTATTGTAATCTTATAATAAGAAATAGTTGATTAATTTGACTATATTAAAGATGTTAACGCACACACTAGACGATTCGGCCAGACCACGACACCACACATCTGTCGACTGTAGTAACGATAAACAGACATGAGAAGACTCTCAGAAATTCATGTTTTATCAAATGTGACTTCAGAAGAGAATATCACTCACACTTCATTTTGCTTATTAGCCGCATATCAGCCGCCTCATTCACACAGCGGAAAGTTATTCAACTCTCACTCTCTCAAGAACCAGAAAGTGCAGCGTCCTAGGCTCAACATACTATTTTAAAAAAATTCTTCGGTTGTCTCTGTTGCAGAACCATACTCCACTTTCGTGCCATGTTTCTGCTATAAAAGCACGCAACACCCAGTTGTTGACGCTTGCTCGCTCTCATTGGCTATTGCGGGTATCCCGCCTCCGGCAGCCCGATCAAGAGTCGTAAATATCAGAGGATTATGGGAATAGGATCTTTAAAGACATTTTCTTCAATAACACAAAAACGTAAAAGAGCTTGCAAGCATGGGACTTGCCGAGTGAAACTAGCTGGCTGTGATCTTAACCAGTAGGGGACACTATTTACTCACCATAATAATGAGCTTGCCCTGTAAAGCCTTTGACTGGTCAATCATCAAAAAACCTGGGGGTTGTGTGGTTCTTTCAGTGGAATGATCTCCAGCAGTAGTCTGCCCAGTATCATCCACTGGGGCAAACAACCTCCACCCACCTGTTTGTGGCAGTGAGAGTGAGAGAATATACACTCATTACATTTTTTTACCCCAGCAGTCCTCTCAAATTATCCCCTTAGAAGAAGGGTTTCTTCCTACAGATCTCAAGTGGTAGCAGTCTCTGCTTGGCTCCAGCAACCTGGTGATGTAAAAAAATTAAAATAAAATAAAATAAAAAATAAAACACACATGAAAAACTTAGACAAAACAAATTCCACTAGAGAGCCATGTCAAATGTAGCTCTCTCTTTTGTGCAAAACGACTTTTGCACAATAAGACAACTTAATAATAAAAATGTACTGTATATACGACTAATTTTAGGTAAATATAATTTGCTAAAATTGACTACTTACCCCAACTTACACAATATTACTCAGTTTGCACAAAATCAACTCTAAGCACAATATAAAATAGATAACAAATGATTAATAGTTTTGTTAATTTTGTTTTCAGAAAAGTGTTTAATTTAAAAGATAAAAACAAATTCTTTCTGTTTCATTTTCTCTCTCTCTCTCTCTCTCTCTCTCTCTCTCTCTCTCAGTGACGAACGCAGGCCAACGAGGGTCTTTGTTGCGGTTGATTTACTGCAAATCTACACTTTCAGAACTTCATTTCTCTTTTTTCCCACACGTGCATGTGCTCTCTCTCTCTCTCTCTCTCTCTCTCTCACTCACTCTCTCTCTTTCTCTCTCTCTCTATCTCGCGCGCTTTCTCGCTCTCTCTCTCTCTCTCTCTCTCCCTCCCTCTCTCTCTCACGCGCTTTCTCACGCTCTCTCTCGCTCTATCTTTCTCTCGCTCTCTCCGTGTTGCTACACTTTCATACAGCCTCATACATTCGACCGCAGATGTTTGGTTGATGAATTTCACTTTAGCCATTTGTGGATCATTTTAATCGTCATTTATTTTTAAATCTGTGTGTAATGCTTTTAGGGTTAGCGTTAACTGTTTTGCAATAAGTGATGGAAAAATTAAGACAAATTAATTTGTGGCATCTTTACAATGCTCTGCTCCTGAGTAAGTCTTTTATGTTTTACACTGTATATAACAAATTAATATCAGTGTATTCTTTTATTATTTTTACCTTAGCTTTCCGCCCTGGGTGTGAATTTTCTGTTAAAACCGAATGTCATCTTTGTAAATAATTCCAGGAAGTGGTATAAACTACGCTGGCTTGGCTTTTCTGACTTAGAAACCTAAAAATAAAAGTAATAATGTAGCAACTTAAATAATCCTTTTAATTTTTAGTTGTTCCATCTGTTGTTGGTTTTAACCTCGACACTGAACAACCCAGAATTTTTAAAGCTCTAAATGGCACTTCAGCATTCGGTTACCGTGTTTGTCACTTTGGATCTGGCAGGTGAGCCTGAGTCTAACATTTTAATACACATTACTGTGTACTTCATTTCAACAATATAAAGTTATTAGCATATAATGTTATATATTCATTATTGTCTTTTGGATATTTTTATGTGTAAAATGTGTTTATGTGATTCAAATGTCATTTTCCCAGCAAAAATATGTTTCAAAAATAACTTCTGAATTTTCATGAGCTATAATTTAAACACATATGAGTTTAATACAGGGTCAATACATAAAAGTCAGGATATAAAGGCCAGGAGATCACTGTGGATTTATCACATGTTTACAGTATTAAGAGATTTAGAACAAATAATAAGGAACACACATGATTTCATCATCATACATCACACTGCGGGGATTTCTGATTTCTCCCTCTGTTTTTCTCTGTAGTGTGTTAGTAACAGATCCTCTCTATAACAGTGGCACTGGTAGTGTGTACAGGTGTATGTATCAGGATGGGCAGTGTGTTCAGATCCCTGTTGAAGGTAAGAAACTGCAATATCACAGTCAGTGTCACACACTCAGTATTGCACACTCAGTATTACACACTCAGTAATGCACCTCAGATTTGCACACTCAGTATTACACACACTTTTACACACTCAGTAATGCACCTCAGTATTACACACTCAGTATTGCACACTCAGTATTACACACACTTTTACACACTCAGTATTACAAACTCAGTATTGTACACTCAGTATTGTACACTCAGTATTACACACACTTTTACACACTCAGTATTACACACTCAGTACTGCACACTCAGTATTACACACACTTTTACACACTCAGTATTACAAACTCAGTATTGTACACTCAGTATTGTACACTCAGTATTACACACACTTTTACACACTCAGTAATGCACCTCAGATTTGCACACTCAGTAATGCACCTCAGTATTGCACACTCAGTATTGCACACTCAGTATTGCACACTCAGTATTGCACACTCAGTAATGCACCTCAGTATTGCACACTCAGTAATGCACCTCAGTATTACACACTCAGTAATGCACCTCAGTATTACACACTCAGTAATGCACCTCAGTATTACACTCAGTAATGCACCTCAGTATTGCACACTCAGTATTGCACACTCAGTATTGCACACTCAGTAATGCACCTCAGTATTGCACACTCAGTAATGCACCTCAGTATTGCACACTCAGTATTGCACACTCAGTATTGCACACTCAGTATTACACACTCAGTAATGCACCTCAGTATTACACACTCAGTACTGCACACTCAGTATTGCACACTCAGTATTGTACACTCAGTATTACACACACTTTTACACACTCAGTAATGCACCTCAGTATTGCACACTCAGTAATGCACCTCAGTATTACACACTCAGTAATGCACCTCAGTATTACACACTCAGTAATGCACCTCAGTATTGCACACTCAGTATTGCACACTCAGTATTGCACACTCAGTAATGCACCTCAGTATTACACACTCAGTAATGCACCTCAGTATTGCACACTCAGTATTGCACACTCAGTATTGCACACTCAGTATTACACACTCAGTAATGCACCTCAGTATTACACACTCAGTACTGCACACTCAGTATTGCACACTCAGTATTGTACACTCAGTATTACACACACTTTTACACACTCAGTAATGCACCTCAGTATTGCACACTCAATTCTGCACACTTGGTATCAAACATTCATTTTCATATACTCTGTATCACGATCTCAGTATTTCATACTTAGTATTACACACTAAATATTGCACATTCAGTATCGCAGAAACATAGACTGCAACCATTGTTGAGTTTCTCTCTCTCACACACAACCACACAAATTCTGAATCCATTTCTCACAATTGTATTGAAATCCCTCTAAATGATTTCCAGTCAGCGTGGAGAACTCATGTTGTTTAATGTTATTCTGTAAAAGCAGTGTTGTGTTTCTCAAAAGTGATTGTTATTCATCAGTGCACTGCCTCTGAAAAAAAAACCTCCTCCACTTCTTCTTTACCACATGATTGTGTGTGTGTGTGTGTGTGTGTGTGAACTATGCCCTTAAATATGCTATTTTTTTGTTTTAATTTTTAAAGCACCTCATTCTGAATGTTTTTCTCACACTCAGGAAGGAACTGGTATTTTAAATTGTTAACCATGAAGAATTGAAAGCACACTTTACACACACACACACACACACACACACAGTGAAACTGAAAATAGTGTGACTTTGCATCAACATCACCACTGATTTCAAATACAAGTGGAAAGATGTAAATGCACCTTCATGGCATGTTTACTAATTATACACACACACACACACATACAGGTGCATCTCAATAAATTAGAATGTCGTGGAAAAGTTTGTTTATTTCAGTAATTCAACTCAAATTGTGAAACTCGTGTATTAAATAAATTCAGTGCACACAGACTGAAGTAGTTTAAGTCTTTGGTTCTTTTAATTGTGATGATTTTGACTCACATTTAACAAAAACCCACCAATTCACTATCTCAACAAATTAGAATACTTCATAAGACCAATAAAAAAAACATTTTTAGTGAATTGTTGGCCTTCTGGAAAGTATGTTCATTTACTGTACATGTACTCAATACTTGGTAGGGGCTCCTTCTGCTTTAATTACTGCCTCAATTCGGCGTGGCATGGAGGTGATCAGTTTGTGGCACTGCTGAGGTGGTATGGAAGCCCAGGTTTCTTTGACAGTGGCCTTCAGCTCATCTGCATTTTTTGGTCTCTTGTTTCTCATTTTCCTCTTGACAATACCCCATAGATTCTCTATGGGGTTCAGGTCTGGTGAGTTTGCTGGCCAGTCAAGCACACCAACACCATGGTCATTTAACCAACTTTTGGTGCTTTTGGCAGAGTGGGCAGGTGCCAAATCCTGCTGGAAAATGAAATCAGCATCTTCAAAAAGCTGGTCAGCAGAAGGAAGCATGAAGTGCTCCAAAATTTCTTGGTAAACGGGTCCAGTGACTTTGGTTTTCAAAAAACACAATGGACCAACACCAGCAGATGACATTGCACCCCAAATCATCACAGACTGTGGAAACTGAACACTGGACTTCAAGCAACTTGGGCTATGAGCTTCTCCACCCTTCCTCCAGATTTTAGGACCTTGGTTTCCAAAAGAAATACAAAACTTGCTCCCATCTGAAAAGAGGATATTGGACCACTGGTCAACAGTCCACTTCTTCTTCTCCTTAGCCCAGGTAAGACGCCTCTGACGTTGTCTGTGGTTCAGGAGTGGCTTAACAAGAGGAATACGACAACTGTAGCCAAATTCCTTGACACGTCTGTGTGTGGTGGCTCTTGATGCCTTGACCCCAGCCTCAGTCCATTCCTTGTGAAGTTCACTCAAATTCTTGAATCGATTTTGCTTGACAATCCTCATAAGGCTGCGGTTCTCTCGGTTGGTTGTGCATCTTTTTCTTCCACACTTTTTCCTTCCACTCAACTTTCTGTTAACATGCTTGGATACAGCACTCTGTGAACAGCCAGCTTCTTTGTCAGTGAATGTTTGTGGCTTACCTAGTGAACCAAACAGAGACCATTTTGAAGGCTCAGGAAACCTTTGCAAGTGTTTTGAGTTGATTAGCTGATTGGCATGTCACCATATTCTAATTTGTTGAGATAGTGAATTGTGTATATATATATATATTTATTGTGTGTATATATATATATATATATATATATATATATATATATATATATATATATATATATATATATATATATACACACATATACATACACACACACAGACACACACACACACACACACACACACACATATATATATATATATATATATATATATATATATATATATATATATATATATATATACACACACACACACACACACCGGTCTCTCTGTCTCTTTCTCCCCCTCTGTCTTTGCCTTTGTAGTCCAGCCAGATGGAGCATTTGGACTTTCCCTTGCTTGCACTGAACATCGTGCCATGGTGAGTTAAATAACGTTTCCCATATAAACTGGATGTAAGTGTGTGTAGATGAGTTTACCTCAGATCAGCCATTAAAAATCCTAATTTGACTTGAATCAAGCCAGCTTTACACTGTAAGGTGCTCAGCCTGAATATGCTGTCGCTGTCAATGAGTTGAGATTGATGGCATTAAAACACATCATGTTAGTGTTAATTTCATTAACAAAAACTGTGACAAAAAATGTTCATCAACGACCTTTTTTCCATGACTAAGACATGACAAGGAGTCAACACCGACATCATTAAACACTAACTGTGACTATATTAACATTCAATATTGTTGACAAAAAGATGAGACCTCTTAAAATTCCGACAGCTCGCCAGCGGGCCGCCGCCATGTTGTGAGCAAAACTTTATGTACACAGCTGCTGTGTTTACATAGGTACTCATCCCATATACCTTTAGAAAGCTAAGATTCTTGTGATTCACAATCACAACAGCAGCTACAATCAGCATCTCTGTCTGACCATCAACATACAAACAAACACTTACAAAACTGAGGCAACTCACCTCTGAAGCCTCATATTAGTCCACTGATCTATTGCATCCCAACAAAAACAGTCTTGTTACACTGTCAAAGGTCCAAACAATCCAATTATGTTTTGTTATCTCACATCCGTAAATACCCAGGGACTGTTGCTGCATTATTTCAAACTGCCAGCAGAAGTGCCTAATTTTTCAGGTGTTCTGTTATAATTCCGGTTTGTGTGTGAATAGGTAGATTTCAAAATGGCCGCTGGACTCTGCCCTGTCGATTGATACCTCATTTGAACTAATAGGTGCTTCCAGTCCTGTCCATAGCCTTCAATAGCCAATGAGAGTCCGTACTGAAGGGAAGCGCTTTTCCCTCGTGAAAAGCTCGAGCCTATTGCAACCGATTGCATCGATGACTGATGCATCGTTAAGCCAATGAAATTCTGAAAAAATAATACACTGCTTCACAGGTGAGTTTCTACACTTCATTTTAAAAGTCCCTGCTTAACGCTGCGTAATGAAGTGGAAAATTTTTCATTTTTTGCACGTAAAAGTGAGCAAAGGTTTCAATTATGATATACATACAAATATACATTTTATAGATTGCTGGATATGGGATATGATAGCTCTTAGTGTCACCTTTCATTAGTGCCCAAAATTATGAGAAAAATCAAGAGTAGCAGCCTTTTTGCATGTACTCCAAATGGTTCAAGAACAACTTTAATTTTACTTTGGGTATGCCTTGGACAGGCGTTTTTGGCTAAAATATAAACTTTACCAAAAACTCTCTATTTTCATCAACTGAAAAGGGGAGACAAAATAGACTGTTTTTTGTTTGTTTTTTTGTTTTTGTTTTTTTGAGTTCAACACATAAATGTGAGTTTCACACATAATCGTAGAGACAATATTCTGCATGTGGTTGTGCAATGCTGACTTTAGTGATTGGCCAAAAGTGATTGATGCTTCTCTATCAGCGCACGTCCTCGCTGGAGCGATCAGACCACTTCAGGGAAGTTAACGGAACCGAAAATCTTAACAGAAACAGTTACTTTAACAGATGCGATAGTAGAAACTTTGATATGGATAAAGCTGCATGCACGTACCTGAGATGATCCAGGTTTAATCTGTTTTGAATGCCCTTATTCAGCTTAATTTATTTTCACTATCATAGCTAGCTAAGTATTATATCCACAGTTTTGTGGAAGACAAGGATGAATGAAAGGTGTTCATTTGTGCCACACCTGGCTACAATCGCTAAAATGGCACATTTTTATGGCTATAAATGTCTACAGTTTTCTGTGACTAAAATGTCACCGGTTTTCATTGACTAAGATAAGACTAAAATGCCCAGACTTTTAGTCACCCACAACCTGACTAAGAAACAGGATAAGGTTGACTAGATATGATAAAAATTATCAAGGATATTTGAGACAGGACTAAGACTAAATAAAAAAAATAACTGACAAAATTAACACTAGATGTGACACTCACTGGTGGCCTATTTAGTGCCACTGTGACCAAAGACAGCCGACAATAAAGTTGTGTCAGTGTCAGAGAAATTTCTGAGAGAGACTAAAATCCACCAATAGGAGGACGAGAAAGGATGCACCAGACTAATGGGACAGCTACAAATACAGTTTTGGTGATGGAGAACTAGACAGGAAAATCTCCTTATTATTTCAAGTTTACTTTGAAGAATGAACATTCCATGTTGTCACCTTTTACCGAGCCTTGAACGACTCCTAAACCCTCTTATTCATTTTGATCAATCTAACTGATTATGTAAGTAGAACACAGTAAATTTCTTTAAACTTAGCAGCTCCTTCTGAAATGTGTGAACACACACACACTTCTAAAGTACTTAAAATTCCTGAAATTGCTCTGACTCCATCGTCACTTTTATTTATTTAAATTGGTAGTATCGCCTTATCCCTTGGCCACCTCTGGAACAGAAGTATGCCCATCTACGCTGTGTTCCTGCTGACTGGTTGTTGTCAGCAAGACAACAACCTCCATGTCAGTAAAAATGATACTGATTTTAGAGTCTGAAATGAGAGTAAATAAAATACACTTTGTTCTTACTGAAGTAGAAAAGCTTATCTGAACTTTATACTATGTTGTCAAATGTAAGTTTATCCACGTTTGACTCTCTAAGGGAGATATGGGAGAAGGACAATGGGTCTCCTTTTAGTGACAAGGAGTGGACGTCTGTTTGTGCAAATGTTTTTCCAAAGGGTACTCCAATCTCGGCTCATGAGCAAAATTTTAAATTTATCCATAAGACTTATTTAACACCAGTTTGCCTCCACAAAATTTTCCCCAACACCTATCAATTATGGCTCAAGTGTAAAGCAGTCTCTGGTACTGAGATGCATACATTTTGGGATTGTGAAAAGATTAAGACCTACTGGAAAGAGATTCACAAAATTATACAAAAGATAATTGGAAAGACTTTTACAGTGTCTCCGACTCCTGAATTGTACTGTTGTTCTAAACCTTGATGGTGCTGATGAGTGTGTACTAAACTTTTGTATTTTCCTGGCTACAAATGACTTTTTTTGGTGCACTTGGTCTAATCTTTGGGACTTTCTTAATGAATACAAATGACTTTTATTCCATGTATCACTGTGCCTTTATTTATATATCTAAATTATTTATTATTATTATTATTATTATTATTATTATTATTATTATTATTATTATTATTATCATTATTATTATTATTATTATTTCTCCCTTTTTTCTGAATGTCCTGTTCCTAGTGAATGTTGTATATGCTGTCTTGAGATCTTGGTACCATTGTTGTGTTATTGAAAATCAAAGAAAATTTAAATTAAATAAAAAATTATATTGATTAAGGTCAATCTCAAATACAACTTTTATTCTAAATGAATTTTTCACCTAACATGGATTTGGACTTTTCTTTTTTAACCTGAAAAATTAGATCTGAAAGCTCAAACATCAGGTGTTTTACTGCCATCTAACCTAGCATTCACAACCTCATCCCATGTATATCCCAAGTGCAGTGTATCCCATGTACAGTATATCCCAAGTGCAGTGTATCCCATGTACAGTATATCCCAAGTGCAGTGTATCCCATGTACAGTATATCCCATGCCATTCACATGCTATAGCAGCCATTCTTTCCTGTCTTATGTTTTTAGAAATTCAACCACAAGAATAGTCATTTTTATTTTGAAACCTAGACAGGCTGAAATAAGTGAGTGAATTTACTTTATTTTCTTGCTTTTCATATCACACCATAATTAGTTTCATAATGTTGATCTTTAC
>CM042565.1:17862012-17877012 GCA_023630585.1 Cranoglanis bouderius | reverse complement strand
AAGGGAATGGGAGAAGGCGGCGCGGGAGACGAGGGAGAGAGGAGGGAGGCTGGTAAAACTGAAAAAGCAGGTACTCTCTTTTAGGCCGTCCCTATTGTTTACCGCTCCAAGGGGTTTAAATCAGCCTGGTAGGCTTGTCTTCGTTTACTTGGTGCGAGCAACCTGGCCCCCCAGCAAGGTGTTTTACCTGCCAAATTGTTTATCAAGTCAAGCAGGGTGAACTTTAACAACTTGAAGGAGGTGATATTAGCACCATGTACTGAACTTGGTCCAAGTAAAATCCAGTAAAGTCTTTATCAAATAAGATTCACATACTCAATGATTTTTTATATCTTATTGTCTGGATATATTATTAATGAATGAGACCTGGTTGAAAAGTGACAATTATTCAGCATTGATAGAACTGTGCCCAGCAGACTGTAAATATTTTGGTTCACATAGAATTACTGGCTGTGGGGGTGGACTAGCTGTTGTTTTTAAGAGCTATCTTAAATGTCATCATGCACCTGTTAGAGAGTTTTCTTCATTTGAAGCACTGTTTGGAACCGAAAAATCTTTAGGGTATATTCTCATTTACCGGTCCCTGGGACCAAATGGTGTTTTATTTATCTGAATTTACTACATTTTTGTCTTCTACTGTAATTAACTTTGGTAAAGTTGCATTGGTTGGCGATTTTAATATTCATGTTGATAACGTCTCGATACTTTTGCCAAATAAGTTTTGAATATTTCATTCAAAATTTGAGTCCCACACATCAAAAAGGCCACACTCTTTATTTGGTCCTTATTCTGGGTTTAGATCTGCAGACCTCAGTCACAGACACCTTTGTGTCTGATCATAAATGTATTATCTTTGACAACACTGTTTTTAATAATAGTAATGGTTATCAGCATAGTAGAACTACTAATTCCTGTTTCATTACTGAAGAATCTGAATGTAGATTTTCTGTTGAATTTGAGGTTGGAAATACTCACCTTGGGGATTGTGTTTGTATAAATGAGCTGGTGAGCCAGTTTGATGAACTGTGCTCCCTTGAAGAGGAGATCTGCCTCATCTACTAAGTGTTCATGGATGAACCATCAAATTTGAACTGAATTTAATTGAATCAAATTGAACCGTCAAATTTGTGCATTAAAATGTGAATGTAGAAAGGCGGAGTGGAGATGGAAAATATCTAAACGCCAAGTTCATTTATTATACTTAAAGGATCTGTTGGTTTTGTATAATCATAGAGTTAAGGATGCAAGAGCTGCCTAAATTTCAAATTTGATAACTGCGATTTACCCTAACCCCAGGTTTTTATTTTCCGCTATTGATCGTTTATTAAATCCTGTACTAGTTGTTGTCCCAATAGATTCAAGCGAGGATTGCAAAAGGTTTTTATCATTTTTTTTATAAACAAGGTGGATGGTATTAGATCAGGTATTTCACATTCCACTTTAACTGGGTTTGCCAACCCCGATTACTATGATGATCAACATGATTTTGATTCTTTTGTTTGTTCTGTACTGTCTGCGTTTCAGCCAATTGA
The DNA here is from genome assembly GCA_023630585.1 of Cranoglanis bouderius. Lineage (NCBI taxonomy): Eukaryota > Metazoa > Chordata > Actinopteri > Siluriformes > Cranoglanididae > Cranoglanis > Cranoglanis bouderius. The sequence continues at coordinate 17,875,480 of CM042565.1, read as the reverse complement.
GGAGCGTTCTTTAAAAGATATTGTTTCTCATATGAAATGTTCATCCAGTCTGCAAGATGTATTACCTACTGCCTTTCTTTAAAAGGTTATAGGCTCAGTTGGCCCTAGACTGTGGTCTAATGTGAATACATCGTTGACTTTAGGAATTGTTCCCAACAGCATTCAGCCTTTATTGAAAAAGCATAACTTTGATCCAATGCTGCCACAACACTACAGGCCGATTTTTAAACTTTCAGTTATTTCAAAAGTTCTTGAGAAAGCTTCAGCATTTGCTGTTTTAGCGCCAAGATTTTGGAATAATCTTCCTGTGAGTATAAGATCAGCTCACTCCGCTTCAGGTTTTAAGAAACTCTTAAAAACTCATTTTTACAAGCTGGTTTCAAGCCTCTGGCCTACAGTAAATTGAGTGATGTTTTATTTGTTTTAAATGACTTATGCTATGGCTATGTGTGCTGTTCCTTATCTTGCTTATGTTCTTTGTCCTGTCTTGTTCATGTTCATACCATTTTATTGTTTTTTAAAAATTTTGATATATTGTGAAGCACTATGTGACAACTGTCTAGAACAGCGCTATATAAATAAATTTTTACTTTACTTTACGTACTCCGCCTTGTTGTCATGTTCTCCCTTCCAAGCTCCTGCCTTCTATCCTCCTTTTTCCTACGCCCCATGATGCTTTGTGCTAATTATGGGAGTAACTTCCGTTAAGACGTGAACAAACCTTTCGCTGCGAAGTCGCTAGTCATTCATTTGTACCAAGATGTGGAATCATATGCTGACGGAGCTTATAACGGACATCAGCATACCCGTCCCTTCCTTAATAGAGGAACGTGAGGACCATTTAAAAAGTGGCCGTGGATAATTTACAGTAGCATATTTAGCTATTTTGTTCATTCAGTTGCTTGTGACAGTAAGGCAATGAGCAATCTGAAGAGCTCGGAGGCTTTCCAGTACCTTCACAGTAATAAAGTCGGTCATGTGTTACTGAAGGATGTGGGAAATGATTTTGTGTACTTGAAAGCTGACGTAGAGCCAAGTCAAAGCCTGAACATGTCACACCATAAAGCTTGGGTTTTAGTGTAAACATCAGGTGTCATACAGACATCGGGGTGCTCAGGTACAGCAGGTCCAGGGCGCTCCTGTAGTCACGCAGCTGCAATACTGTGGAAGGTCAGTAAATTAAGGATAAAAAAGATTATGATGATGATTATTATTAATATTATCATTATTACTAGTATTAGTATTAGGCTAGTAGTAGTTGCATTATCTGAGCTCTACTAGTGTTATATAGCTACAGTCCTAGGGAGGTAAGTTAATAAAGAGTAAGAAAGGCTGTTGTTTCTTCTATAAAGGTAGAGAACGCAGTCAGGCAAAGAAAGACAGGTATGACTGTACAATCGCTCACAGGAACAGTCCGCCAGTCCGCCTTTAGGTCTGTGTATGTAGCACTTTTCTTTAAGCCACAAATTAAGTTTCACCTGGTTGTAATTGCAGCCACGAACAGCACGTGTTATTCCTGAGCTTCATAATGACATTCCATAATGATATTCCCGCCTGAAGCAACAAACAGTATTAGATTTTAACACACATATTACAACATAAACAACACCTACTGCCATCAGAGCAAGCCAGTTAACGCTGCGGTACTCATACCGCCGTAATCATTTTTACAGCAGCGCCCCCAGGAAAAGGTGGATATAGATGTGAAACTAAAATGAAGTACTTAGTACTGTATCAGCTGGTTCAGGATGTGTGCTGTGATGTTCCTGCACACACAAGTGATGGTTCCTCTCTGAATGACAACATTCACTGTGGCCCTTTTTAGACTTTTGATTTAGTTTAGCTTGTAGATACCTGGGACATTAACAACAACCATTAACAACAACTACTTTCTTTGTAAAATTCTTCTTACTTACAGTACGAGCAATCTCCAAGATCAGAATCAGTCTGGCTTCAAAGAGGCACACAGATGTGCTTCTGCCTGTTACTGAGAAGCTTCATGACACTAGATGAAGAAAACTATTATCAGTCCTCATCCTCCCTGATCCACATCTACAGGGCTCAGTGCTGAGTCCTCTTCTGTTCTCCCTCTATACCCGCCCTCTCAGTGAGGCCGCATCCCCTACACCCGCCCTCTCAGTGAGGCCACATCCCCTACACCCGCCCTCTCAGTGAGGTCGCATCCCCTACACCCGCCCTCTCAGTGAGGCCGCATCCCCTACACCCGCCCTCTCAGTGAGGCCGCATCCCCTATACCCTCCCTCTCAGTGAGGCCGCATCCCCTATACCCGCCCTCTCAGTGAGGCCGCATCCCCTATACCCGCCCTCTCAGTGAGGTCGCATCCCCTATACCCGCCCTCTCAGTGTGGTCGCATCCCCTATACCCGCCCTCTCAGTGAGGTCTCAGTGAGTTTTTTTTTTTTGCTGTACGAACTCGTTGAGTTAGTATTAGCTTTTAGCTTGATAGTTTTCCTAGACCCTGAACTATGTGTACTAGCATAAGGATGTTTATGATGGAGAAATAAAGTTCTTCAAATTTGCTCTGGATTAGTGAGTCTGCTAAATGATGTAAATGTAAATATAAAAATGCACATGTGCATACTGACACACAGCCCTGTGACTGCCTTCCTTCCTGTCATATGCAATATGTGTGATGTTTTACAGGCCCTGAACTGTTCGGAAGTGTTGAGGGGGTCAGTGGGGAATGTGGACGGTCGATTTGGCTCCGCCCTCGCAGTTCTACAGGACCTGAATGAAGACAATGTGATGGAGCTGGCAGTGGGAGCGCCACATGAAGAGCACGGCAAGGGAGCCATTTACATCTTCACTAGTCACAGAAGGGGCCTCAGATCCAAACACACACAGGTTCTCTCTCTCTCTCTCTCTCTCTCTCTCTCTCTCTCTCACACACACACACACACACACAGGTTCTCTCTCTCTCTCTCTCTCTCTCTCTCTCTCTCTCTCACACACACACACACACACACACACACAGGTTCTCTCTCTCTCTCTCTCTCTCTCACACACACACACACACACACAGAGGTTCTCTCTCTCTCTCTCTCTCTCTCTCTCTCTCTCTTTCTCACACACACACACACACACAGAGGTTCTCTCTCTCTCTCTCTCTCTCTCTCTCTCTCTCTCTCTCTTTCTCACACACACACACACACACACAGGTTCTCTCTCTCTCTCTCTCTCTCTCTCTCTCTCTCTCACACACACACACACACAGGTTCTCTCTCTCTCTCTCTCTCTCTCTCACACACACACACACACACACACAGGTTCTCTCTCTCTCTCTCTCTCTCTCTCTCTCTTTCTCACACACACACACACACACAGAGGTTCTCTCTCTCTCTCTCTCTCTCTCTCTCTCTCTCTCTTTCTCACACACACACACACACACACAGGTTCTCTCTCTCTCTCTCTCTCTCTCTCTCTCTCTCTCTCTCTCTCACACACACACACACACAGGTTCTCTCTCTCTCTCTCTCTCTCTCTCACACACACACACACACACACACAGGTTCTCTCTCTCTCTCTCTCTCTCTCTCTCTCACACACACACACACACACACACACACACAGGTAAAAACAAATACAATTACAAAAATAGATGTGTGTGAGAGGCAATTCATTAAGTGACCTCTGTGTGTGTGTGTGTGTGTGTGTGTGTGTGTGTGTGTGTGTGTGTGTGGGTAGAGGGTGGGCGGTGCAGCAGTAGGGTATGCGCTGCAGTATTTTGGTTTGTCTCTTCATTCTGATGGAGATTTGAGCTCAGAGGGACTTCCTGATCTGGTGGTTGGATCCAGAGGAGCTGCTACAGTACTCAGGTAATTTTGTGTGTGTGTGTGTGTGTGTGTGTGTGTGTGTGTGTGTGTGTGTGTGTGTGTGTATGTGTGTGTACATGGTGCATATCGTGTACGTACAGTATACCACAGTAAAAGGGTTCTTTTTGATGTTTTTAGGACACAGCCAGTTATATGTGTACCTGTGTCAGTCACAATGGATCCACCAATCATATCCCAGAACTTCTTTCACTGCTCCGCCCCTCACGGCCTCAACACCCCTATCGCCAAGGCAACCATTTGTCTTAAGCTAAGAGAGGTTTTCACAGGAACCATACAAGGTAATTAGATGACAAATATGGAGGGACAACAGATTACTGAGTAAGATTATTAACACTCAGTTGTGTCTGTGTGTGTGTGTGTGTGTGTGTGAGACCCGTCCTGCACCCTGACTGTCCAGACACACACACCATCACACACACGGTCAGTGCCACCTCTGTGTGTGTACTGTACAGAAATGTGTGTGTGTCTAAGCTATACCTGTGTGTGTGTGTGTGTGTGTGTATATGTGTGTGTGTGTGTGTGTGTGTGTGTGTGTGTGTGTGTGTGTGTGTGTGTGTGTGTGTGTGTGTGTGTGTGTGTGTTCAGGTCCTCTCCATGCCACTGTATCTGTCTTTCTGGAGTTAGATTCTGGCTCCACTTCTCCTCGTCTTTTCTTCTACCCAATGTCCAGCATTTCACACTGGAATATGACTCTTAGTAACATGTCGGTGTGTCACACATTCCCCATCACCATCCAGGTGAGTGACGAGGTGTTAATACATTATTGTTTAACCTGCAGACAAGTTCACTTCTGTTTAATTCGAAGCCAAACTCTGCAGAACACCTGTGCCATGTCACTTTATTTTAATTAAATAAACTTAGAGACAGGGTTAGAGATAAATTTGTGTGTGTATGTTTGTGTGTTGTGTAGAGGTGTATATCAGACTACCAGGATGTTCCTCTCTCAGGGAGACTCACAGTTACAGGACAGACAGTGGAACACACACAAGGCCTGAGACCTGTCCTGCACCCTGACTGTCCAGACACACACACCATCACACACACGGTCAGTGCCACCTCTGTTTGTGTATGTATGTGTGTGTGTGCATGTGTGGGTGGGTGTGTATGTGAACTGTACAGAAATGGATGTGTGTGTCTAAGCTATACCTGTGTGTGTGTGTGTGTGTGTGTGTGTGTGTGTGTGTGTGTGTGTGTGTGTGTGTGCAGGTGTTACTGGAGAAGGTGTGTGGTGAAGATCATGTGTGCGTGTCGGACCTCAATGTGTCTCTCCAAGTCAGCAGGTATGTGTCTCATACAGTATCTCATTCTGTTTGTCTGTCTCTCCCTCTCCCCCCCTCTCTCCCCCCCTCTCTCTCCCTCTCTCTCTCTCTCTCTCTCTCTCTCTCTCACTCGCTCTCTCTCCCCCCCCTCTCTCTCCCCCTCTCTCTCTCTCTCTCCCCCCCCTCTCTCTCTCCCCCTCTCCCCCCCCCTCTCTCTCTCTCTCTCCCCCCCTCTCTCTCTCTCCCCCCGTCTCCCTCTCCCCCCCTCCCTCTCTCCCTCCCCCCCCTCTCTCTCTCTCTTGCATGCTGGGAGTTGCTGGGTGAGAGTGGCGTGTGGAGTGTGAGAGTTGTATGGGGTGAGGCTGGTGGTAAGAGCTGGAACCTGTACACACTTTTCTCCTTTGTTTTCTGTGACCTGGTGAGTTTGTACTGCTTAGAGGGTTATTTTGGTGAGGTGTGGGAGAGACGGTGTCACTCGGGGAGATGGCAGGGTTATCTCTCCGTCATGGTTTCAAGTGTACCTGAAGAGAGATTTATGGTGGAGAATGTCTTCCTCAGAATCAGAGAAAAATATTGTTTTGAACATATCGCATCTGCTTCCTGGATGCATAAAGCAGTAGTTGTCTTTCTGAAAGAACAAAACCTTGTTAATCAGCTGTAAGTGGAATTGTCATAAATTACATGCTAGTAAATGTTCAAAATCGCCACTGTTTGCCCATTATGTAAGGATAATTATTTCAAACTGTCCACCTTTTTTCCAAATGAATCAGGTCAACTATATAACATAGCCACTACTGGCCTACCTTCGTGGGAGGTTAGCAGGCTTTCAGGTTTCAAGGATGTTGCAGGAACCAGGAGTTGTGGTCTCTGCTTTTGCAGATAATGTTTCAGTTTTTTATTAATAAGACATCACAGTAGTATCTGAGGCTCTTGAAATTTACCAGATGGCATCTTCGGCTGAAATTAACTGGGATAAGAGCGAGGCTCAAGTAGAGGGACTTCCACTTTTGCCTGGGAACCTGAGGTGAGGCAGAGAGGGGATAAAGATTTTGGGTGTTTTTCTAGGGACAGAAGAGTTTCATAAACAGAACTGGGAGGGTGTACTGGAGCACCAATGTGTCCCGATGGAAATGGTTGCTACCTCGCTTGTCCTACAGAGGAATAACTTGGTTGCCTCCACACTCTGGCACAAATTCAATGCGCTACAACCACCTGCAAAATATATACAGGAAATACAAAGAGCCTTGGTGAGCTTCTGGTCAGGCCAACACTGGGTTCAATCAGCAGTATTGTACCTTTTATTGCAAGAGGGGGGACAAGGCCTTATGGACATCAGGTCCAGAATTATGACTTTTCATCTACAAGCTCAGAGATTGTTGTACAACAGGTCCATCGCTTGGAAACATACTGCGACCTCACCATTAAGGAGGGTGGGTGGAATGGGACTTTATAAGCAACTTTATAATGAAACTGCAAGAGGCTGAACTAGTGGGTCACACTACTTTTTATCCGTCAATTTTGGAGGCATGGAAGGTTTTCTCCAGCTCGAGAACACCTGACATACTTGCTGGGATGTGGCTAATGGAGGAGCCTTTATTCTTGAACAGTTTTTTACCCTCAAAGCTTCTGTTGTCGGCCAGTCTGCATTTCCGTCGCTTGATCACGGGGTACACAAAGCTGGGCCATATTGCAAAACTGGTATGTCAGTTGTGGGTCAAAGGACTAGCAGGACTGGCATCAGGTCAAGTCGCCTTCTAAATCAGCTCACAGTAGAGACTTGGGGCTTGCTGCCACCTGACCATCAAGCTTTCTTAAAGGACCCATCTACCCATGCATTATGGAGGGATGGACTTTCTTATGATGTTCCTGCTCTGAATGTCACTGCTGCCATGGGGGACAGGAACAATAATGAGGGACATCTTTTGTGCTTTACTGCCCCAGAACTGGGTCCTTTTAAATCACTTTTAAATCACTTATGTAGACAAGCTCTCTACATAACCTGTGTAAAGGTCTTCCATGCACATTTCGTGAAAGGAGTTCCATCAACTAGGTGGCTAGGTGGAGTTCTTTGGTACTGACTCTTCCCATAAAGGCTGTTGGTGGTTCCTGTATAAGTGTTCGATTGACAAATGGATAGCTGACCTCCAGTGGAGGATAGTACACGGGGTGATAGCCACAAACAGACATCAGGTGCACCTCGATCCTACTGTTGGGGTGGGCTGTCCTTTTAATCCCAAAAATAACTCTTGTTTCATCTATTTGTACAATACATTATACAATACATTATTAGTTACATAAATAACTGCATTGTATAAAGAGATGAAACAGAGACTCAGTTATGAGTTATGTCATAACCTGTTCCTAACTTTTGACAGATGTTTTTTGTGTTTAGGTGAGGTTTTCTCCATTCATTTTTTAAAAATCTTTGGGCCAAAGTATATAGCAAAGAGGAAAAGTCTGAATTTCTCATCTGGAACAGCAAAGCTAGCTATATGGAAAACAAATATCAGGACATGGAGCAGTGCACATGTAGCCATGTTCAAGGGTTTAGTGGCGGCACGGATCAGAATCCAACACACAGATTATGCTTTGATGGGGAAACTGATGGTGTTCATGAGTGTGTAAGGTATAAACGGACTGCTGTGTATACTTTATGAAGAAAATGATTTACTTTTGAATTTCTAATTGTGTACTAGTTTTTACTTTATTAATCAGGGGCCTTGTCTTTTTTCCCCCTTTCATTTTTGAAATAAATTTGATTAATTTTCTTTCTTGTTCCTTCCCTTGTAATTATTCTTTTTTTTAATTTTATTAATGTTACAATGTAAGACTAAGACTCTAAATTATATCTGACTGACCCAATAAAAGGGTTTTTTTTTTGTTTTTTTTAATTAAATTCTCTCTCTCTCTCTCTCTCTCTCTCTCTCTCTCTCTCTCTCGCTCTCTCTCTCTCTCTCTCTCTCTCTCTCTCTCAATCACTCTGTCTCACCCTCTCTGTCTCTCTGTCTTTGTCTCACTTTCTGGCTGTCTCACAGTGACATGGTGGTTAATATACAGGATTTCAGAGTGAATGTGTCTGTGGTGGTGGTTAATAAAGGAGAAGACGCCTCAGGCACAGAGCTGCTCTTCCTTCATCCCTTGGTCCTGTCGTTCACTCGCATCATTCCGGTCTGAGCCACTTTAACACACTTACATCCTCAACAGCTCTATTGTTTAGCATGCATTGCGTCTTTATATTCTTATTAATAAAGGTAGCTGTACGTGTCTGTGTGTGTGTGTTTGTGTGTGTGTGTGTGTGTGTGTGTGTGTGGGCGTGCATGCAGGTGGAGTCCATTGGCTACATGGAGTGTTCATCCCATGAAACAGGTGTGATGAACCTCACACAAACAACATGCAGACTTGGATCCACTATCTTCAGACAGAGAGCCAAGGTTACACATATACACACACACACACACACACACACACACACACACACATATCACTCTCACACAGTCTCACACACATTCACACACAGTCATACATACTGTCACACACACTGTCTCTCACACACACAGTCATACACACATACATTCAAACACACTGTGTGTGTTCTGTAGGTGGTTTTCATCATTTCGTTCCAGTTGTCTGGTACAGCAGCTCTGGAGGACCGAGTTGATGTGAATGTGACAGTTAAAAGGTCAGTTTACGTTTCAGTAATAAAAATGTACTACTACTCCAATCACTATTGTGGGTTTTTTGCGAGTTAAACTGTGTATTTGTCATTCAGTAAGAATGAGAATCCAGGAACTCTGCATGACAACAGCGCGAGTGTATCAATGCCTGTTAAACAACTCGTCCACTTCCTGCTGAGAGAGTAAGACACCAATGACATTAATGTTTCAGCATGGCGACACCATATACTACGATTTATTCCATTTGCGTGTGTGTGTGTGTATGTGTGTGTGTGTGTGTGTGTGTTTTCAGTGGTGGCTCCACACTATATATCCATTACAATAACTCTGCTGTAGTCCAGCACACATATGAGGTATATTTTACATCATCTTTACCTGCAAGTATACACATGAAAATACCAATAGGTCATGAAGATGCCATCTGTCTGTCTGTTTCTCTCTCTCTCTCTCTCTCTCTCTCTCTCTCTCTCTCTCTCTCTTAGTTGACCAATGCAGGTGTTCTCTCTACTTCAGTCAGTGTGGACTTTGTGTTGCCATTGGAGATAACCTCTGGTTTATTATGGGATGTTTCTCCTCTTGAAATTGTGAGTTAATTTTAATTTTATGATTATATATTGATAATGCCGGTGATAGGGGAGACTCTGAGATGGAGACTGACGGTGGGGGAGACTCAGAGATGGAGACTGACGGTGGGGAAGACTCTGAGATGGAGACTGACGGTGGGGGAGACTCTGAGATGGAGACTGACGGTGGGGGAGACTCTGAGATGGAGACTGACGGTGGGGAAGACTCAGAGATGGAGACTGATGGTGGGGAAGACTCAGAGATGGAGACTGACGGTGGGAAGACTCAGAGATGGAGACTGACGGTGGGGAAGACTCAGAGATGGAGTTGGTCAGTAGATGGTCAGTAGAGAGAGGCCTGAGAGTGAAAGTGAGGATGAAGGTGGGCCATCTTCTCTTGATGACCAGAGAATGGTGACAGCACTTCCAGTTCAGATATCTAAAGTATGATGAAGCACAGTTAAACCCAAAATGCAAAATATGCTGCTGTCCAGAGCCAGCAAAGTCTGTAAACACTACCAAATTTGTTTCACAATTTTAAAAAAAATACCACCCATTGAATACACATGGAATGTAAGTGTGCTCAAGTGTTGTTAGCTAGCCACCAAGCAGTGGAGTTTCTTCTAAGTCTTCACAGTGGTCAGAATAAAATAATAGCAAATAAACTTAAAGCAGATACACAGGACATAGTGAGGAAGCTCAAAATCAGGGTTATTTGGCAGAGAATGATGAGTATGCGCTGTGTGAGATTGCACAACAATGCTATCAGGGCCCTGGTTACAGAGGCTTGGTTGCATGGTTCTTTAAAAAATGGTCTTCCAACGGATGTTTGCCCATGAAACACAAGAGTCTGTCGAAGTCGGTCTAAATGTGAGGAGGGATACGGTTCTAAACATGACTATGATTTACTTATAGAAAAAATTACCCATAACATAATTAGGCTAACAGTGGCACTATACAGCTAGCTCACGTTAGACTAAATATTATATTGTGTAAATGAGTAGACACTGACAGTGGGGAAGAGAAAATGGGTGATGGTGGGAGATGGAGATTGAAAACTTAAAGATAGAGACTGCCACAAGGCTTGACACTGAGAGAGGCTCCATGAATGGGCTGATGATGGACAGCATGCAGTAATGGGCTAAAATGACCATGAGATCAGAGCAAATGTTTTTGTATGGACACAGAATAACACACAGGAAGTAAGGTACAGTAAAAGACCTAAAAGAGACGTTATTAGAAGTGTTCAGTGGGCCAAAAACAACCTGAAAAAAAACCCCTGAAAGTGCAGCCCGTAGATGGAGAGACATCAACACAATGACACATCAGCCGGAGGACGCAGAGGGGCAACAACATGAAGGGGGGGGGGGGGCATAGAGGGGCAACAACATCAGCCGGAGGACACAGAGGGGCAACATTGGATTCAAGATTCAAGATTTTTCTTTGTCACATACACAGTTATATACAGTATATAATTTACAGTGAAATTAATACCTGGCCTTCTCCTCTTTAGACTGTGCATTTAAATAAATTCATTAAAACTCAGAAATAAATAAGAAATAAGAAGAATGTGCAATAAAGGGATGTAAAAAATATGCAGTATGTTACGTGTAGTAAATATAAAAATATAAAAAGTGCAGTGTGTGGAGTGTCAGTGTGGTGCAGAGTAACAGAGAGTCTTTATGGAGTCTTAAGGGATCTGTATGGTAGACATGTCGGTGTCCAGGAGTCTGATGGCGTGAGGGAAGAAGCAGCTCCTGGGCCTTTCAGTTTTAGCCATCAGATTACAGAAGCACTTTCCTGATTGCAGCAGTGAACAGATTATCAGGTTATCGGGGTGGGTGGAGTCCCTGATGATTTTTGATTTTAGCTCTGGTACTGCATCGCCTGGTATAAATGTTGTGCAGAGAGGTGAGAGCAGACCTGGAGATGTGCTCAGCTAAGTGCACCACTCTCTGCAGGTCTTTGCGGTCCTGTGTTCAGTAGTTTCCATACCACACTGAGTTACACATCAGCTAACTGGAGCTTCACACGTTTACAGGGCAGTCAGAAATGATGCAGGTTAAAGAAAACTCAAGCACCAGGAAATGAAAAAAAGAACATTACTGTATAAGGAACAGTGAACTTGCCTCAGATAGTCAAGTTGTGTGTGTGTATGTGTGTGTATGTGTGTGTATGTGTGTGTGTGTGTGTCGGGGGGAGGGGTGGTTTCTGTGGGTGTGGGAGCAGTGTTTGTGGAAACAGAAGTTTTTTTGACTGCAGCAAGTAATATTGCTCAAGTTTCTCTAACACACTTCCTCTTTTACTATGTGTGTGTGTGTGTGTGTGTGTGTGTGTGTGTGTGTGTGTGTGTGTGTGTGTGTCAGAATGTCACTGGAGTAAAGTGTAAAAAACCGATGTTGCTGAAAAAAGACAACACATCATACTACAGTCAGGTGAGAGTCCATGAACATAATGTGTGCATGATTTATTAGTGTCCATTTCTAATGTGTTTGTTTTAATCACTCTGTTTCCTCCAATCAGAACTGCCGAGGCTCCAGCTGTCATCTGATTGGCTGCTCTGTTAGCCTATTAACCAGAGACCAACCAATCACATTTAGCTTTACAGGAAAAATTAACACACAGACAAAGGTATGCTGTACACATACTCACAATGTACACACTTATTAACACACTGCACACACAGTTACACTCTGTACACACTCACCTACGCACTGTACTCTACACACACACTGTACACACACACACACTTACACATGTTTGAATGTTGGTTATGTGTGTTGAGTGTGTATTATTTGTGTTTAGGTGGACAGTGTTCAGGTGGAGAGTTGGGGTTTGGTCTCATTTGATCAGAATCGATACACACAGTACCTTAATGAGGAAAATTTACTGCGTTCAGTGAGAACACACACACAATTACACAACATATATGCAATGCACAAACCACAACATAGATGCCCGATACATAGCACACAACATAAACACTGCAATACTGTTTACACAGCATAAATATGCAATTTACATCAATACACATCACACAAGATCCATACACAATAAATAAAAATTGCAATATCAATACTCCATACAAACAATTTTAACACATAATACACATCATTACACAATACATTAATAACCTTAATATACGATATCAGTAGCACTATTGTTCTCATCAATCAGTAGAGTACCATGCTCAGTAGTAGCAATAGTATTTTGTATTATATTTAGTGTAATTAGTCAGTAATCAGTAATGTTGTTAGTATTTGGTATTTAGTAGTGTAGTCAGTAGTTAGAAGTGTAATTAGTGTAGTCAGTAATCCTTAGTACACTGAGTAGCCAATAGTGTAGTTAGCATTCATGAGTGTTGTGTGTTGTTAGTGTACTCAGTAGTATAGTTAGTAGTATAATCATTAGCACTCACAATTTGCTCACACAAATCTATATATAACAGCCTTAACCTTATAAATCTGTCTGTCTGTCTCTGTCTGTCTGTCTGATTACAGATTGTAACAGTGGTAGAATCTCCCTCTCAGGCTAAGACCACACTGATTGCCTCTCTGTCTGTGTTGTTTGGTGTTTTAGTGATGATTGTCCTGTTCATGGTGCTGTATAAGGTGAGTGTTCAGTACTCCATAGTCAGTAATCAGCGGCGTTCAGTACTCCATAGTCAGTAATCAGCGGCGTTCAGTACGCAGTGGTCAGTAATCAGCGGCGTTCAGTACTCCATAGTCAGTAATCAGCGGCGTTCAGTACGCAGTGGTCAGTAATCAGCGGTGTTCAGTACGCAGTGGTCAGTAATCAGCGGCGTTCAGTACGCAGTGGTCAGTAATCAGCGGCGTTCAGTACGCAGTGGTCAGTAATCAGCGGTGTTCAGTACGCAGTGGTCAGTAATCAGCGGCGTTCAGTACGCAGTAGTCAGTAAACAGCGGCGTTCAGTACGCAGTAGTCAGTAAACAGCGGCGTTCAGTACGCAGTAGTCAGTAAACAGCGGCGTTCAGTACGCAGTAGTCAGTAAACAGCGGTGTTCAGTACGTAGTGATATGATGTTGATTCTGATGTACTGTTTAAACTTCAGCTGTTCAGCTGTTGATTGGTTTATTGATTGATACAGTGTTATGATA
>CM042565.1:17852012-17857012 GCA_023630585.1 Cranoglanis bouderius | reverse complement strand
AGAATAGGAACAGAGGAAAACAGGAACCAGAATGAAGCTTTCCATGATGCTAGTTATTATTCGACATTTTCATGTCACACCAAATGTCTGACCCTCAGAAATACTGAGTGTACAGCGCTAACCTACAACGCTAACCTACACCACACACAAGCACACCTCCCACTGCAGCTCCAAAAAAACATTTAAATTTTTAAAACACATTTAAACAGGAAACACATGACATTATTAAAATAATTTACAGATTTATCCAGAAACTGATTTCTAATCTAAAACTCTTACTTTAATACAGACATGTCTAAATAACCCTTAATAGCCTTTACTGTGTGTGTGTGTGTGTGTGTGTGTGTGTGTGTGTGTGTGTGTGTGTGTGTGTGTGTGTGTTTTCAGGGTTTATGGCTCCTGAGCTGCTGCAGGATAAAGAATATAACTACACTGTGGATTATTTCACTCTCGGGGTGACGCTGTATGAGATGGTGGCAGCTAAAGGCCCGTTCAGAGTCAGAGGAGAAGAGGTACAGTGGATAATAAACCTTCGTACAACCCTGTTAAAATGTTTGTGATGTAAAAAATGAAACCAAGATAAATCATGTCAGATCTTTTTACATCTTTAATGTGTAACCAACAACATTCAAGTGAAAACCAAGTAAAAAATAATAATATGGTTGCATAAGTATACACACCCCTTAATTAATACTTTGGTAAAGCATGTTTTGCATGTAGCAGTGATTTGGGTTAAGAGTCTACCAACTTAGCACATGTTGATTTGGTCATTTTATTCCACGCTTCCTTGTAAAGATCTACCGGATTCTGAGGGGATCTCCTGTACACAGTCCTCTTAAAGTCACTCCACAGGTTTTCGATAGGATTTAGATCAGAGGTCTGTTTCACAAAGCCGGTTTCGGTGGTAAGTTTAAGTTCAGTTTGAGAAAACGCTGTTTTTTTGGTCTCAACAAGGTGGATTGGTTTTTAGTGGGTTTCATCTCCATGGTAACTTACGCTACACGACTAACCTGCTCCGGACCAGGTTTTATTCTGGGTAAGAAAACTCAAACCCAAATTGGACCAATCAGCTGCGAGCAAAGTAAAATAAATCTAACGAATCAAAGTTAACCCTTTAGTGTGTTGGTTTTTCCTGATTATGTTCTGTACGAAAGATATAGATGATATATATGATATAGTTTATGTATACCGGCTTCTTGAGCAGCTGCTCTCTTACTGAACCACAAACTGTAGCTTTGCACTATATGTATTGCTTGTGTTGATTTGCGAGTGGTACATATTTGGATTTGGTGGCATTAGTCCTGTCCTAATATAGTTTCACAAATTGATATTTATTTTATTAATATTTAGTTTAAAAAATACATTGTATTAAATTATTGTGGTCATAAGTTTTCAATCCATTTATTCTCACTGTGAGCCTTGAAAAGTAAACGTACATATTTATACAATCAGTAATGTTCCCGAGCTTTGGCAGCATTGTGATTTTTGTGGTTAGTGTAGATTTAAATTCCTCATATTTCTGCATAATAATCTCTTGCTCTTTAACTGGAACTTTGCACACCTGCTGTTTTCCATGTTAAATGCTGTTGGCTGTTTGCTGGAAACATCTGGCTTTTATGTGCACATGCACGCTGATAAACACTGATTCAGGGTTAAAACCTGTGTTGACTGAGAAAGTTGATAATCAGCATCATGAAACCTGTTAACCTTAATTAACCCGGGTTAGATTAGTTTGGTTTTGTCAACTCAAAACTTACTCTGAGTTTGTTCAACTCACTTCATGAAACAGGCCTCAGGGCTCTGACTGGGCCATTCCAAAACACTGATCTTTTTCTTCTGAAGACATTCCTTTGTTGACTGGATTTGTGCGTTGGGTTATTATCATGCTGGAAGCTGAAATATCAGCACAGAGGATTACAGGTTTTGTGCCACAATAGATTGATATTTGGAGCTATACATGATTTCCTCCGTCCTGACTAGAGCCCCAGTCCCAGCTGAAGAGAAGCAGCCCAATAGCATGATACTGCCACCACCACAGTGGGACAGTGAGACGGTGGGACAGTGAGAGTGAGACGGTGGGACAGTGGGACAGTGAGATGGTGGGACAGTGAGGTGGTGGGACAGTGAGACAGTAAGATGGTGGGACAGTGAGAAGGTGGGACAGTGAGAAGGTGGGATGGTGGGACAGTGAGGTGGTGAGATAGTGAGATGGTGAGTCAGTGAGATAGTGGGACAGTGGACGGTGGGACAATGATGCATTGAGATGGTGGGACAGTGAGACAGTGAGATGGTGGGACCGTGATGCAGTGAGACAGTGAGATGGTGGGACAGTGAGACAGTGGGACAGTGAGATGGTGGGACAGTGGGATGGTGAGATGGTGGGACAATGATGCAGTGAGACAGTGGGACAGTGAGATGGTGGGACAGTGAGATGGTGGGACAGTGAGATGGTGGGACAGTGATGCAGTGAGACAGTGGGACTGTGAGATGGTGGGACAGTGGTGCAGTGAGATGGTGGGACAGTGAGATGGTGGGACAGTGAGACAGGGAGTTGTTGAGATGGTGAGACAGTGGGACAGTGAGGCGGTGAGACAGTGGGACAGTGGGACAGTGAGAAGGTGGGATGGTGGGACAGTGAAACAGTGGGACAGTGAAGCGGTGAGACAGTGAGATGGTGAGACAGTGAGATGGTAAGACAGTGAGATGGTGGGACAGTGGGCCAGTGAGACGGTGGGACAGTGATGCAGTGAGACAGTGGGACTGTGAGATGGTGGGACAGTGAGACAGTGGGACAGTGATGCAGTGAGATGGTGGGACAGTGAGACAGTGGGACTGTGAGATGGTGGGACTGTGAGATGGTGGGACAGTGAGACAGTGGGACAGTGGGACAGTGATGCAGTGAGATGGTGAGACAGTGGGACTGTGAGATGGTGGGACTGTGAGATGGTGGGACAGTGAGACAGTGGGACAGTGAGACAGTGGGACTGTGAGATGGTGGGACAGTGAGATGGTGGGACAGTGGGATGGTGAGATGGTGGGACAATGATGCAGTGAGACAGTGGGACAGTGAGATGGTGGGACAGTGAGATGGTGGGACAGTGAGACGGGGGGACAGTGATGCAGTGAGACAGTGGGACTGTGAGATGGTGGGACAGTGGGACAGTGGTGCAGTGAGATGGTGGGACAGTGAGATGGTGGGACAGTGAGACAGTGAGTTGTTGAGATGGTGAGACAGTGGGACAGTGAGGCGGTGAGACAGTGGGACAGTGAGACGGTGGGACAGTGAGAAGGTGGGATGGTGGGACAGTGGGACAGTGAAGCGGTGAGACAGTGAGATGGTGAGACAGTGAGATGGTAAGACAGTGAGATGGTGGGACAGTGGGACAGTGAGACGGTGGGACAGTGATGCAGTGAGACAGTGGGACTGTGAGATGGTGGGACAGTGAGACAGTGGGACAGTGATGCAGTGAGATGGTGGGACAGTGAGACAGTGGGACTGTGAGATGGTGGGACTGTGAGATGGTGGGACAGTGAGATGGTGGGACAGTGGGCCAGTGAGACGGTAGAACAGTGAGACAGTGAGATGGTGGGACAGTGAGACAGTGGGACAGTGGAACTGTGAGATGGTGGGACAGTGAGACGGTGAGATGGTGGGCCAGTGAGATGGTGAGACAGTGGGCCAGTGAGATGGTGGGAAAGTGATGCAGTGAGACGGTGGGACAGTGAGACGGTGGGACAGTGAGATGGTGGGACATTGAGGCGGTGGGACAGTGAGATGGTGGGACATTGAGGCGGTGGGACAGTGAGATGGTGGGACAAAGACGGTGAGACAGTGGGACAGTGAGATGGGGAGACAGTGAGTTGTTGAGACGGTGGGACAGTGAGATAGTGAGATAGTGTGACAGTGAGATAGTGTGACAGTGAGACAGTGGGACAGTGAGTTGATGAGACAGTGAGATGGTGGGACAGTGAGACAGTGAGACAGTGGGACTGTGAGACAGTGAGACAGTGAGTTGTTGTGACAGTGGGACAGTGAGGCAGTGGGACAGTGAGGCGTGAGATGGTGGGACAGTGAGATGGTGGGACAGTGGGATGTGAGAGAGTGGGAGAGTGAGATGGTGGGAGAGTGAGACGGTGGGACAGTGAGGCAGTGGGACAGTGAGATGGTGGGACAGTGAGACGGTGGGACAGTGAGATGGTGGGACAGTGAGATGGTGGGGCAGTGAGAGTGGGACAGTGAGAGGGTGGGACAGTGATGCAGTGAGACAGTGGGACTGTGAGATGGTGGGACAGTGAGACAGTGGGACAGTGATGCAGTGAGATGGTGGGACAGTGAGACAGTGGGACTGTGAGATGGTGGGACAGTGAGATGGTGGGACAGTGGGCCAGTGAGACGGTAGAACAGTGAGACAGTGAGATGGTGGGACAGTGGAACTGTGAGATGGTGGGACGGTGAGGTGGTGGGCCAGTGAGACGGTGGGACAGTGATGCAGTGAGATGGTGGGACAGTGAGACGGTGGGACAGTGAGATGGTGGGACATTGAGGCAGTGGGACAGTGAGATGGTGGGACATTGAGGCGGTGGGACAGTGAGATGGTGGGACAATGAGACGGTGAGACAGTGGGACAGTGAGATGGGGAGACAGTGAGTTGTTGAGACGGTGGGACAGTGAGATAGTGAGATAGTGTGACAGTGAGATAGTGTGACAGTGAGACAGTGGGACAGTGAGTTGATGAGACAGTGAGATGGTGGGACAGTGAGACGGTGAGACAGTGGGACTGTGAGACAGTGAGACAGTGAGTTGTTGAGACAGTGGGACAGTGAGGCAGTGGGACAGTGAGGGGTGAGATGGTGGGACAGTGAGATGGTGGGACAGTGAGATGTGAGACAGTGGGACAGTGAGATGGTGGGAGAGTGAGACGGTGGGACAGTGAGGCAGTGGGACAGTGAGATGGTGGGACAGTGAGGCAGTGGGACAGTGGGGCAGTGAGACGGTGGGG
>CM042565.1:17827012-17847012 GCA_023630585.1 Cranoglanis bouderius | reverse complement strand
TACAAATAGATCAATACAAATTGGTCAGTAGTAATATACAGAGATATGTAATGTGTGTAAAGTGTATCAGTTGTCATTTATGCGGATTCTCGAGCCATTATGTGCTTTTACTGAACCACCTTCATTCTTTTTATTGTACAGACACACTGCGCTGTCACTCGTATTTTTGTTGATAGTCAAAAAAAAGGCAATAAAGAGAAAGAAGAGTTTGAAGGGGAGAGAGTCAGCTGTGCAAGATGAAAAAAACTATATTAAATTACTTTGGACCAGTTGGTAAAACAGTTAGGATTGAGAGGGCGGAGGGTCGTGATGTGGAAGATTAGGGCGAATGAACAGAGTTTGTTTTGTATATAATTCATGAATGTAGTTTATTGACTTTTCATGTTCCTGTCTTGATACTCAAGAACTCATATTGTTTGGAGGAGACATGAAATAAGTGTAATGTTATTCTAGATTATAGAGGTATTTATAATTATATGTTTATATTTATATTATATTTACACTCCAGTCATAATAACAGCTAATAATAACAGATAACAGATAATAATAACAATAACAACAATCATCATCATCATCATCATCCCTTTATCCTCAACTGCTTAGTTCTGTTCTCAGATCAGATTCTGCCTCTGACATCTTCGTCTTATTTTTTAATTTACTGTTAAATCTTTTAATAACAAGAGGGAATTTGTCACTTCAGGAAAAAGAGCAGTTATAAGCAGAGCTTAAGTTACAGCTCACTGAAGATTGATTGAATGACAGTACAGTACATTTACTGTAGTGCTGAAACACACACACACACACACACACACACACACACACACACACACACACACACACAGCTTTACAGATGATGCACTGGAACACAATCTGATCTACATGTTGAATGTCATGTAACCATGTTTTTTACTCTGGTCATTTTTAGGGAAGTTACAGAAGTGATGTGACGCTGTTCAGGTTGAAAAATCCCCTGGATTCCGGGTGTGTGTTTTCCCTGGTGTGTGAACCTCATCAACACACAAACACACATAAACACACATAAACACACATAAACACACATAACAAACAAACAAGGTTTAGATTTTGACAAACAGATGGCCGCTCTGAAACCTCGCCTCGCTCACAAACCAAACCTGCCCCCTAAACCTAAGCAACACACACCAAACACTAACACCACACACACACCGGCAGCAACGAGAGGAGACGCACAGGACACACACACCTCATTAACAACGACAGAGGGCTTTCAGCAGACAGGCCACGCCCACTCATCCCGAGAGAACAGAGAGAAAGAGGAGAGACAGAAGAGAGAGTGGAGAACAGAGCTGCAGATGGACGTGGGACGATCAGGTACAGGTCGTGTCTATAGGTTTTATTACTCATTTATATACCATAACTCTAATGTTGATGATTACCTTCTCAGAACAGTGTTTATTATGGTCAGTGTTATAGATTTAACTGAGTGCTGTGTCTGTATACGGACTAATCTAAAGCCAATGCTGCTATAAACTCATTTAAAAGTAGAGAAGAGGAAGTTTACACTGTTCACGGTGTGAGCGGCCATGTTGATTGGCTGTCACTCCGGTAATGGGGAAGGAACTGATAGTTGAGAAACCTCAATCTAATCTCAAGTTAACAGCTGAAACTGCAGGTTGAGGAGGAGTTTTCACCTCAGTTGCAGCATTAACCCCTACTGCTGACTCCTACTGCTGACTCCTACTACTGACTCCTACTGCTGACTCCTACTGCTGACTCCTACTGCTGACTCCTATTACTGACTCCTACTGCTGGCTCCTACTACTGGCTCCTACTGCTGACTCCTATTACTGACTCCTACTGCTGACTCCTACTACTGACTCCTACTGCTGACTCCTACTACTGACTCCTACTGCTGACTCCTATTACTGACTCCTACTGCTGGCTCCTACTACTGACTCCTACTGCTGACTCCTATTACTGACTCCTACTGCTGACTCCTACTGCTGACTCCTACTGCTGACTCCTATTACTGACTCCTACTGCTGACTCCTATTACTGACTCCTACTGCTGACTCCTATTACTGACTCCTACTGCTGGCTCCTACTACTGGCTCCTACTACTGACTCCTACTGCTGACTCCTATTACTGACTCCTACTGCTGACTCCTATTACTGACTCCTACTGCTGACTCCTATTACTGACTCATACTACTGACTCCTACTACTGACTCCTAGTGCTGGCTCCTACTACAGACTCCTACTACTGACTCCTATTGCTGAGTCATACTACTGTCTCCTACTACTGACTCGTACTACTGACTCATACTGCTGACTCCTACTGGTCATAACAGAGGGTTAATGAAGTGCACTATGTGGAGGAAAGGTCATTAGCACTCCATTTAATCATGGTGCATGTTTAAATGGCTCCTCCACTGAACTCAAAGTTTTTAAATGAGAGTCATTTACATAGTGTCCATTTGGTTTCTTTTGTGTTTTTGTAAATTAACATGAAAAGTTAATAAAAACAGTAACCATTTTATACCAAAGACTTATTCAGAAATCTGCCAAATAATCTTTCCATTCCAATAAAAAAAATCCATCCACATCCATGTTTTAAAAATTGTAAACACTCACGTCATCACATCACAGAGACCAGCAGATATAATGTCATAAAATGCATTGTCTTAACACAGAAGAACAAAAGGACAAATATGGTGTGCATGATGATAAAGTAAAGCTGAACTTTAATCAGAGAGAATCAGCAGTGGAGAGTGTAAATGTTGTTTTGTGTTCAGAGCCAGACGGCAGTGAGACAGACGAGGGTGTTAAAGCAGAGCAGAGTATGAAGAATTCGACAACGCCCCCTCATCACCTGGATGAGAAACACTGCCACTGCATCTGTCACCTCCCCCAGCCGGGAATGAAGCTGATGTGGGTTCCTGTGGAGGACATGGAGGACAGAACACATGCAGGAGAAAACAGGAAAAATTGCTCTCTACAGGGGGAGGACAAATCTCCAGGTGTGGAGGACATGGGCCAGAGACAGAGGACAAGGGCTGTAGTAGAACGCCCTGCTGTGAAATCTCCCACAATGCCTCAGTGCTACAGCTGCCGCAGTTTCCGCCTCCATCATGGCCCACAGGAGGAGGCAGCAAGTGAGGGCATATATGAGAGCATGGAGGCGTTCTTCTCTTCACTGCCTACTGAGGAACCCGTATATCTACAACTCCAACCATCTGATCACGCCTCCCCAACCCCTCTGACCAAACCAGTACCCCCACCCCGCCCACTCAACACCCTGCAGACCCGTCAGAAAGAGAGGCGGAGCACACAGCCTGTTCTAGGCTATGTAGTCTCACCGAGAGGAGGCCATCCACCAATCAGAACTCACAGCAGCTGTGAAAGAGGAAGTGGAATCTCGCCTCTACAAACACAGAAGACAGGTAAATACAGGAAAGAGATGTGAGACATGAGAGAGCGAGAGACAGAGAAAGAGAGAGAGCGAGAGACAGAGAGAGAGAGAGAGAGAGAGAGAGAGAGACAGAGAGAGAGAGAGAGAGACTTCACATTAAGGAAACACAAATTTGAAACATTTTACATTCACATTTATTCATTTAGCAGATGCTTTTATCCAAAGCGACTTACAAATGAGCAAATACAGGCGGAGCAATAAATCAAGTGGAGATCAGTACAGTGGAGACACAGATGGAGATCAGTACAGTGGAGACACAGATGGAGATCAGTACAGTGGAGACAGAGATGGAGATCAGTACAGTGGAGACACAGATGGAGATCAGTACAGTGGAGATACAGATGGAGATCAGTACAGTGGAGACACAGATGGAGATCAGTACAGTGGAGACACAGATGGAGATCAGTACAGTGGAGACACAGATGGAGATCAGTACAGTGGAGACACAGATGGAGATCAGTACAGTGGAGACACAGATGGAGATCAGTACAGTGGAGATACAGATGGAGATCAGTACAGTGGTGCGACTGAACAAGACTTTTAATTGAGTTCTAGAGGAGCAAAGTGTGAGTCGAGGTTTTAGAGCCAGTTTAAGTGCAGAATTCCTTTTTTAAGTGGGTGGGAGGGAGGGGGGCTAGTTGTTAGGGGTTAGTTAAGCTGTTCTTTAGCCGTTTGTAATCTATTTGGAAGATCGTGACGGATTCTGCTGTCCAGATTGAGGTTGGAAGTTCATTCCACCACTGAGGGACAGTCAGTGTGAAGGTTCTGGAAAGGGACCTCATGCCTCACTGAGTAGACACTATACCAGGTGTCAGTCGTTAACTGATCGCAGGTTGCGTGAGGAAACATAAACCTCAAGTAACTTCATGTAAATAATAGAATTATCCAGAATTATCCAGAGCTAAAGATTCCTTCAAATGGAACTTTCACTCCCGCAGGTGAAGCTCACAGGGGATTTTACACAATTAGCAAATCCACATTACAGTCCAAACCTATTCTTCTATACAGGAGAGAGGTGTGGGGGCCACTCACCAACCGAACACTCCAACACTGGGACAAATTGTACACTAACACACACCAACACTACACTAACACACACCAACACTATACCAACACACACCAACACTACACTAACACACACCAACACTACACCAACACACACCAACACTACACCAACACACACCAACACTACACCAACACACACCAACACTACACTAACACACACCAACACTACACTAACACACACCAACACTACACCAACACACACCAACACTACACCAACACACACCAACACTACACTAACACACACCAACACTACACTAACACACACCAACTCTACACTAATACACACCAACACTACACTAACACACACCAACACTACACCAACACACACCAACACTACACTAACACACACCAACACTACACTAACACACACCAACACTACACCAACACACACCAACACTACATTAACACACACCAACACTACACTAACACACACCAACACTACACTAACACACACCAACACTACACCAACACACACCAACACTACACTAACACACACCAACACTACACTAACACACACCAACACTACACTAACACACACCAACTCTACACTAATACACACCAACACTACACTAACACACACCAACACTACACCAACACACACCAACACTACACTAACACACACCAACACTACACTAACCCACACCAACACTACACTAACACACACCAACACTACACTAACACACACCAACACTACACCAACACAAACCAACACTAACACACACCAACTCTACACTAACACACAACAACACTACACTAACACTACACTAACACACACCAACACTACACTAACACACACCAACACTACACTAACACACACCAACTCTACACTAACACACACCAACACTACACTAACACACACCAACTCTACACTAACACTACACTAACACACACCAACACTACACTAACACTCACCAACCGAACACTCCAACACTGGGACAAATTGTACACAAACACACACCAACACTACACTAACACACACCAACACTACACCAACACACACCAACACTACACCAACACACACCAACACTACACCAACACACACCAACACTACACTAACACACACCAACACTACACCAACACACACCAACACTACACTAACACACACCAACTCTACACTAACACACAACAACACTACACTAACACTACACTAACACACACCAACACTACACTAACACACACCAACTCTACACTAACACTACACTAACACACACCAACACTACACTAACACACACCAACACTACATTAACACACACCAACACTACACTAACACACACCAACACTACACTAACACACACCAACACTACACTAACACACACCAACACTACACTAACACACACCAACACTACACCAACACTACACTAACACACACCAACTCTACACTAACACTACACTAACACACACCAACACTACACTAACACACACCAACACTACACTAACACACACCAACACACACCAACACTACACTAACACACACCAACTCTACACTAACACTACACTAACATACACCAACACTATACTAACACACACCAACTCTACACTAACAAACACCAACACTACACTAACACTACACTAACTACACCAACTCTACACTAACACTACACTAACACACACCAACACTACACTAACACACACCAACTCTACACTAACAAACACCAACTCTACACTAACACTACACTAACACTACACCAACTCTACACTAACACTACACTAACACACACCAACACTACACTAACACACACCAACTCTACACTAACAAACACCAACTCTACACTAACACTACACTAACACTACACTAACACACACCAACTCTACACTAACACTACACTAACACACACCAACTCTACACTAACAAACACCAACTCTACACTAACACTACACTAACACTACACCAACACACACCAACACTACACTAACACACACCAACTCTACACTAACACACACCAACTCTACACTAACACTACACTAACACTACACCAACACACACCAACACTACACCAACACACACCAACACTACACCAACACACACCAATTCTACACTAACAAGAAACTGAGAGATGAGACTATGTAATATGAGGTGTGTAATATTGGATCATTTTCCTCAATAAATAAATGACTAAGTATAATATTTTTGTCTCATTTGTTTAATTGAGTTCTTCTTGTCTACTTTTAGGACTTGTGTGAAAATCTGGTGATGTTTTAGGTCACATTTATGCAGAAATATAGAAAATTCTAAAGGGTTCACAAACTTTCAAGCACCAGTGCAGTGAGAGAGAGACAGAGACGGTGAGATTTTATTATAATAGTTTGTATTAATCTGAATTTACATATTTATTTTGTAGAGGACCAGAAACAAGACGGAAAAACACAGACAAAAGAAGACTCAGAGTAAGACTGCACAACTACACAACACAACACAACAGATAACTACACAACTTTATAACACAACATATAACACACAACAAAGAAATATACAACACTGCCACAGATTATAGTACTCTCTCTCTCTCTCTCTCTCTCTCTCTCTCTCTCTCAGGAGAGGTGATCAGAAGCAGGTGACCTGTGACAAGGATGGTGATCATGATGCAAAAGGTGATTATTGTGTAGTGATTATGATGGAAGAGGTGATTATGGTGGAGGTGATTATGGTGGAGGAGGTGATTATGGTGGAGGAGTGGAGGAGGTGATTATGGTGGAGGAGGTGATTATGGTGGAGGAGTGGAGGAGGTGATTATGGTGGAGGAGGTGATCGTGTAATATGCCATTGTCCTGTCAGGCCTCTTCATTATCGCTGATTGATGATAGTCACCTGTGGTTCTGAGGGGGAAAGAAGGTTTAGTTGCTCTGATCAGAAGTCAGACAGCAGGTTATTAAGGTTTGTGTAAGATATAAAATAGGCGAAAAGAAAAAACGTCACAAAATACAACACACTTTATTTTTGTTGATCTTAAAGCAGCAGACACAATAGTTTCTGACAGACATTTAAATCATCCAACTTGACAGCTACAGGACTACAGTCATTAATTATACACCTACAGAGTGATGTGGGTGGGGCAGAGCTGATCGAGTGTGTGTGTGTGTGTGTGTGTGTGTGTGCGCACAGAGCCAATGCGGCATGTGAGCCCCGCCCCCCACAGGAGGACTGTGAGCGAGTGTGTGATCCGGGGAGAGGTCACACTGTGGCAGCATCTCGGAGCAGTGAAGCAGAGCGAGGTGTTACACACACTCACCTACAGAGAGAGACAGAGACAGGAGGTGAGACTGAGAGACAGACAGATGAGCCACGTCACATATTTCAGCCAGTCACCGTATATATGAGTGGACGTCGTAACAGGGAGACAAAAGTGAAGCCAAAATGTCTCTGAGGCTTGATTCTAGTGGCTGCTGCAGTATAAGTTTTAACCCCGCCCATTTCCATGACTGAAATGTGCACAAGCCACACCTCCATTTTAAGTTACATCTCCATAAATTATTTTCAGGAATAGTGTTCTGCCATTTCAAGTTCAGTTGATATCTGATATCTCCCTCAGTATTTCTTCTTACAATGAATGCTTTTTAAAGGAGTTATTTAATGATAAATTGAAGGGCGTGGTCGATGAGGTGATTGACAGATTTGGATTGGGCTAGAAATGGCAGAGGGTGTGTAACTTACTGCAGGTGTCAGAGCTAAAGGAACATCATGGAGAGTAGTGACAGGTTGTGCTGAGTGTACAGTCATTGATTTCAGCACTGAGTTCTAAACTTCTCTTTGACCTTTGACCTTTAGTGTATGTTTGAGGTTGTGACCTCGGAGGCGTCGTACTTTCGCTCACTCAACGTGCTCAGAGATCACTTCCTGGGGTCGCGGGAGCTGGACGACACACTCGTCATCCACGACAAGAAGTCACTCTTCTCCAACATCCTGCAGGTGCATGAGGTCAGCCAAAGGTCAGTAATCATCATCATTGTTATATGTGTGGCGCCTTACCAGGTGAGGGCGCTAGTCAAGGATAGGCTGTGAGAACGGAGACCAATAAAAGTTCATTATTATTAACCTATATGGCGTTCGGTCCGAATCAATACAATCATCATCATCATCATCATCATCATTTCTTTCATAAGTATTAACCCCCCCCTCCCCCCTCCCCCCAAACACACAGGTTCCTGCAGGATCTGCTGGCTCGAGTAGATGAGTGTGTGCTCATCTCTGATGTGTGTGACATCATCTACCACCATGCACACACACACTTCTCTGTGTACATTGAGTACGTCAGGAACCAGGTGTATCAGGAGAAGACCTACAGCAAGCTAATGTACGACACACACACACACACACACACACACACACACACACACACACATAATATGTCTCTTTAATTTTATGTTTTGTATTGTTTTTTTTCATGCTGCAAACATCTGTGTGTGTGTGTGTGTGTGTGTGTGTGTGCGCGCGCGTGTGTGTGTAGGCAGTGTAACCGTATGTTCCACACAGTAATGAGGCGTTTAGAACAATCTCCTCTCTGTAATCGGCTGCCGTTTACCTCCTTCATGCTGCTGCCATTCCAGAGGATCACACGCATCAAGATCCTGATACAGGTACAGGTACACACACACACACACACACACACACACACACTGTCAGACTGAACATTGCTGTGAGCCTCCAGTCTAGTTTTTGCTTCATCAGTACCGCTCCTGAGATCCACCTGAACGTTCAGTGGTTCAGGACAGTGGGAGAAGCATCAGATAAGGGGGGCGTGGCAGGAGGCGTGTGACTTATCTTCTGGTCCGTTTGAAACTGTTTGAAACTGTTCAACCTCAGGTTGTGTTTCATGTGCAGTGATGTGTGTAATGTGTTTTAATGTGTGTGTGTGTAGAGTATTCTCAAGAACACGGTGGAGGGTTCAAAAGAGGAAAACACAGCCTGTAGAGCTCTAACTACAGTGAATGAGGTTAGACACACACACACACACACACACACACACACACACACACACACACAGTATGCATACTTGAGACAGAGCACAAGTGACGTTGTGTTTATTTAGTCCTGGTTTAGTGAAGAAGCTGTTCAGTGTTATTTCAGTGACTCATCTGTTCTCCAGCCAGAGAAGGTTCATCCACCTGGTGCAGCACAGACAAGAGTCTTCATGCTTCATGTTGGTGATGTGTGTGTGTGTGTGTGTGTGTGTGTGTGTGTGTGTGTGTGTAGATGATCAAAGAGGCAAACACTCAGGTGGGTCAGATGAAGCAGATGGAGGAGCTCATACACATCACCACTATGCTGGAGTTCGATAAACTCAAGGTGTCAAACAACACACACACACACACACACACACACACACACACACACACACACAGCTTTGCAATACCTCCTTTCTGTATTACCCATTGACCCTGTCCATCCCATAATACTCCAGGCGATCCCTCTGGTGTCTCGGACGCGGCGTCTGGAGAAACAGGGAGAGCTACAGGAGCTCATTAAAGGAGGATCAATGTTCAGCTTCCGCTTTCGTTTCAACCCCATCTACATCTTCCTCTTCAATGACATCATCATCCTCACACGCAGGAGGTCCGCGTGCACACACACACACACACACACACACACACACACACACAGAGCAACAGGAAATGCAGTAGCAGGAATAATACTCACTCATCCCTCATTTGTCTCTCTCTCTCTCTCTCTCAGCAGTGTAAATGCCGATCGCTTCCTGGTTCTTGACCACGCCCACCGCTCTCTGGTTCAGGTCCAGCCCCTAGAGGGAGGAACTCAGTCAGATTACACCTTCTGTCTAATAATGCTGGAGAATCACCAGGGCAAGATGTGTGAACGTGTACTAAAGGCTAACACAGAGTACGACACACATGCACACACACACAAACTTAAATACACACACACACACATACACATACACAAACTCAAATACACACACACAACCTTAAATACACACACACACATACACATACACAAACTCAAATACACACACACAACCTTAAATACACACACACACATACACATACACAAACTCAAATACACACACATAACCTTAAATACACACACACACATACACATACACAAACTCAAATACACACACACAAACTCAAATACACACACACAAATTCAAATACACACACACAACCTTAAATACACACACACAAACTCAAATACACACACACAAACTCAAATACACACACACAACCTCAAATACACACACACAAACTCAAATACACACACACACAAACTCAAATACACACACACAACCTTAAATACACACACAAACTCAAATACACACACACAAACTCAAATACACACACACAACCTTAAATACACACACACAATCTTAAATACACACACACAAACTCAAATACACACACACAACCTTAAATACACACACAAACTCAAATGCACACACACAAACTCAAATACACACACACAACCTTAAATACACACACACAATCTTAAACACACACACACAAACTCAAATACACACATACACAAACACACACACACAAACTCAAATACACACACACACCATTGTAATGTTTGTCTCTTTGTTTGTCTGTAGGTCAGACCTGCACCGGTGGACAGCAGCATTTCCATCTGTCTCTATGACACCAGAGTTAAAGGAAGAGAGAGTGTATGATGACTGGGGTGAGCTTCACACACACACACACACACACACACACACACACACACACACACACACACAGGGAGGGAGGGACCTAATTCAGCTCACATTCATGAATTCAGGTCTGAGAACAGTTCTCCAGTGGGTGTTTCAGTGTGTGTGTGTGTGTGTGTGTGTGTGTGTGTGTGTGTGTGTGTGTGTGTGTGTGTCAGACTGCCCACAGGTCCAGTGCACGCAGCAGTATGTTGCAAAACAGGCTGATGAGCTAAGCTTAGAACCCTCTGACATCATCAACATTATACGCAAAACAAATGAGGGTAAGTAACATGTTAAACATTGTGTTTGTGTGTCTGTAGTGTTATAGATGTTGTGTATTTCAGTGTGTTGTGATACTGAAACGTTGTTCATTATTGTGATGATGCAGGTTGGTGGGAGGGGATTCGACTCTCAGATCAGACGTCTGGCTGGTTTCCTCACGATATCGTGACCGAGGTCACCAACGAGCACCAGCGCCGCCGCAACCTCCGAGAACAATACCGAATCGCCCAGGCAGCCAATCACAGCACTGCAAGCACAGCTTTACTACAGGCAGCCAATCACAGCACTGCAAGCACAGCTTTACTACAGGCAGCCAATCACAGCACTGCAAGCACAGCTTTACTACAGGCAGCCAATCACAGCACTGCAAGCACAGCTTTACTACAGGCAGCCAATCACAACACTGCAAACTGAGCTTTATTGCAGGAGGCCTGTCATGGACCCAAGTTCACCTTGAGTGTCCAATCACAACGTACCAGAATGAGCAGAAGCACAGCTAGCTAATCAGACACTCCAAACTCTAAGCTCTAGCACTGACAGCCAAACCAAACCCTTCCAATGCTGCTTTAAAACAGTCCACCAATCAGGGCACAGAGAACTCAGTCAGCCAATCAGAGCATGCTGAGCTCAGAGAGCGTGTGTGTGTGGTACAGTGAAGTCTCTCCAGTACACATTATTGTAACTAAAATCATTCTGTTTAAATTGTAAATAAACATCGTGAAATTAAATCTGTTGAGTGTGAGTGAGACTTTGAGTTGAGCTTTAAACAGACTGCGCTGTGATCAACTCAAACTGTCAGATTACTGTGATGTAAATAATTCAATTACATTTTATTTATATAGCACTTTTATAACAGTGGATATAGTCACAGAGCAGCTTTACAGAAATCCAGATGTAGATCCCCAATGAGCAGCGGGAGGAGACGGTGGCAAGAAGAAAACTCCCGGAGACAATATGAGGAAGAAACCTTGAGAGGAACCAGACTCAAAAGGAACCCATCCTCATCTGGCTAACAGCAGATTATAAATCATTACTCATCTATAAATGTATATAATAAAGTGAAGCAGTGCTAATTGTGTTGAAATTGTGTTTAAGCTTTAAGTCTGTAGTATCAAGGTGAAGGTTTCCACTGAATAATGAGAGTTGAGTGTAAATTGTTTTCAGTAAGTGCAGTCTTTCAGCATCCATGGGGTCCCAACCACAGCCATCTTTAGGGTATCCATGGTACCAGCAACCTCACAGTAAACATTAGGCTGTGCAGGT
Source organism: Cranoglanis bouderius (assembly GCA_023630585.1). Classification (NCBI taxonomy): domain Eukaryota; kingdom Metazoa; phylum Chordata; class Actinopteri; order Siluriformes; family Cranoglanididae; genus Cranoglanis; species Cranoglanis bouderius. The sequence continues at coordinate 17,834,307 of CM042565.1, read as the reverse complement.
GGAGCCATGATGGTGATGAGGGGGTGATGGTGATGAGGGGGTGATGGTGATGAGGGGGTGATGGTGATGAGGGGGTGATGATTACAGCCCTGTTAGCAGTTAAAGTTTGAATTCTTGCAGCTTTGTGGGAAAATAATTAGCCTTAAAAAGAAACAAGTGAATAAAAATCACTCCATCAGTAAATCACAGCTGTTATTATAACACAAGTGTGATGCAGAGTGTAGAGTCATGATTCTCCACAACAGAACCAAAATCCACCCAAAACGCCGACTGTTAGGGTCAAGTTCTGATTTTCTCTTTTAAACCTTCATGTGTTAAATAAAATAAAATGCCCTTAAAAATGAAAACACGGATCATTCAGACACGTGTTTGATGTACGAGTGTATGAATAAAGACACACTGATTCAGTTTGGAAGATTTATTTCTCAAGCTGTCAGTCCGTTACATCACAGTGGTGTCTTGTCTAAACTTGCATGGTCTGGAGAGGGCGTGTCCCACATCCCACCCCTAGTCCCGCCCAACATCAGGCCCTCCCACTGTGTAGAGTTCAGCTCAGTGCTCCGTGACTCGTTATCAGGAACCTCATCAGCACCGAGATCAGAGAGAGAAACGGCATCACCATGAGTTTCTGGAGTCACTGGAGAGAGACACACACACACACACACTACATAAACATCCAACTACTGCTTTTTTTTTGGGGGGGGGGGGGGTCGTTAGTTGACATCCATGCTAGGAATTGTGGGTAGGACCCAAGTGTTATATAAATGAGCTGCAGACAGATGATAGAACACTTTTACCTGCTGCTGCTGTTGATTTTGTCTCAAATACAGTGCTGATTGTTTCTGCTGAAGTGAACATGGGTGGAGTCACAGTGAGGTGAAGCTCAGGAGTGGGAGTGACCAAGGGCACGCCCATCTCTGTGGTTTAACGGTCATGTAACAGAGAGACATGTCATGTACTTTAGTCTGTAGCAGATTTCAGATATTCTAACTGGCTAATATTGATATAATTGTTACTGTAGATTAAACAGCCCAAACTGTCAGGATAACAGAGGAGCTGGCAACCCTCAGTCTGCTGCACAGTGTACCTCGCTCTGCAGACACGCTGCTCTCCCACACAACGTTTTCCTCCGTGATGGAGAGTTCATACTCTGAACCTGTTAAAGCAGTTTAAAGGGTTAACGTGACAGCAGGAAAAAAAAATAAAAAATCATGCTCAGTTACCTTCTGTTTAAAAGTTTACACACCCCACGTTGAGACGTTTCCCTGCAGTGTGTTTGCAGTCAGCCGCTTGGTTTTAACTGAAGGAATGTGAGAGATGTGAACTCCCTCCAGCACTGCAGGGGGCGACACATCATTCCTCCATGAAGAGAGAGACAGTGGGCCGACGCGCACATCCTGCTGCAATGCTGAGGATCTCACACACACACACACACACACCACTGAGGACCTCTCCCTCTCACCAACACACACAGACTAAAGGCAAAAGAACGATAACTATAAAGATGACTATATCCGTGTCCACACCAATGCATGAAAGTGATTCCAGCCATATCGTTTCTCTGTGCTGTTACTGTTATAGCTGTAGTGTGGACTCTGCTATTCTTTTATATTTAGAACGATTTTAGAACCCTATCTTTATCGTTATTGTTATAGTTATGTCCTTGGTGTGAAGGACCTTTACAGGTCACTGTGGATGTTTACGTAAAGGAAAGCTCACCCTGCACACCGTGTGTGTCAGCATGGTTCCTCCACATGGATCCAGAGGTCCTGGGCTCTGGTTCTCCGGGTTCCATCAGTACAGAACCAGCCTGTGTATTGTTTCGTCTGTCAACGACATTCTGCTTCTGTCTGAACTCAGACATCTGACAACTTTCACACACAGAGTGATCTCCATCTGCTGACCTCCAACTAACACACACACACACACACACACACACACACACACACACACACACTCATGAAGCAGCAGTGTGACTGAATGCGTGTGCCTGTGTGCAAGTAAATTCAGACCTCCCCTGGATGTAGGAGCACGCTCTGCTGGAGGAGGAACTCTGGAGATCGGCCTTCAGACTGCAGCTAATAAAGATCTGAGAAGTGAAACAAACTGACTGAAAAACACTAAACACCAAAACTGGGGTGAGTATTTATATTGTATTTATGCATCATTGGTGTACCTGCACACTGTGCACCTGCCTGAAGATGAAGGAGTGGAGCTGAAGATGGAGTTTATCAGAGTGAATTCTGGGAAGGAAGTGAGACGTGGAGCTCATCTGCTGTCCGTCTGTAAAACACCTGAATGGGAGGACATGCAGGGGGAAGTGCAGACAAACACAGGACACAAACATGTAATCACACAGCGTTCAACTTTTCTGAACCATTGTCTGTGTGTGTGTGTGTGTGTGAGTGTGTGAGAGAGAGAGAGAGAGATAACCCCAGTCTGTGTGTGTGCACACGTGACTGACCCATTTTGTATAAATTTGTATCTGGGGACTGAATTTGCATCGCGGGTCGTCGTAGCAACACAATCTTGAACAAACACTCGCAGCTGCAGCAGGGGTGAAAACACAGACGCCTCCATGTTTATCAAGTCCCCCAGGAAGTACTCACCTCCTTGCGCCACCTGCCAATCAGCTGCACACACCAAGAGGAAGTGATGTAATGAAGATGAATTCACTATAAACAAACACACTGATGAGTGTTTCACTCACTGGTCATCAGATGCAGAGTGAAGTGCAGGGTGTGTTCATCAGAGTGCGCACTCAGGTGAGGGAGCCATGTGGGAGAGACCGAGACACTGTCAACACCAAACCTCCTGAAACACACACACACACACACACACACACACACACACACACAATGTGTTGGTGTTTAACTGACCAAGGGAGTGTAACTAAGGGGAAGTGTTTAATACTGTATTGGAGCGAGGCCTAAACATTCTCACATTATTGGATGTTTTTAGGACATCAGAGGGTATTCCATGAGCGAACTATAAACCAGCCTTATTTCAACAAGCCCAGCTAATTTCCATCAATTTCGGTTCCACAAACGAAGCTAATCGTAAGCACAGCTGAGTTACTATAGCAACATATGCTTTTGGACAGACCTGCTCTGTGTCAGATTAGCTGTGAAGTTAGTTTAGCTTGAGGAGTTCTTTTGGCCAAGCCTTGTGCTTTTGTAATCCCATCAGATGGAAACATTAACAATTGTTCCACCATAGCACACACTGAGAAAATAAAATGTACGCTCACTGTCCACTTTAATAGGAACACCTGTACACCTGCTAATTTATGCAGTTATCAGCCAATCACGTGGCAGCAGCACAATGTATAAAATCATGCAGATGCAAGTCAAGAGCTTCAGTTAATGTTCACATCAAACATCAGAATGAAGAAAAAGTCTGATCTCTGTGACTTTAACTGTGACATGGATGTCGGTATCAGATGCGCTGGTTTCAGTATTTTACAAACTGCTGATCTCCTGGGATTTCCACACACAACAGTCTCTAAAGTTTACACAGAATGGTGTGAAACCAAAAAAAACTTGGAGTAAGCGACAGTTCTGTCTTGTTGTAAGAGAAGTCAAAGGAAAATGGCCAGATTGGGTTGAGCTGCCAGGAAGGATATAACCACTCAATCACTCAAAGCATCTCAGCAGGCAGAACACCGAGTTACAGCAGCAGAAGGCCAGTGGGTTCCACTCCTTTCAGCCAAGAACAGGAATCTGAGGCCATCATGGGCACAGACTCATCCAAACTGGACAGTTGAAGATTAATTACTTAAATAAAAGAAATCACTTTTTCTCCAGTCTTCTGTCCAGTTTGTTTTCTTACAGATTTATTCTGTCATATTTTCTGTCATGCTGCATCTTAAGTTTTATTAATTGCCAAGGTGTTGCTTCTATTTGCAATAATGTTTTAAATATTTAATATGAAAGTCATGGCTCAGCTGAAGTGAATAAAGCAGCTCCCTCATTCACAGCCAGATCACTATACCTTCACTCCACCGATAGGCTGATTATAAAAACACGTGCACACACGTGAGCCTCGACAGGACAATTCCAGCTTGAATTAGCAGAAGTAATTTACGCCTGAACTTCACTGATGGATCTCACTGAGCCAGGACTGGTCTGTTACACTAAATCAAGTGAAAATATTTCTAATAAGCCCTGCTTTTATTACCGCCCTCCGTGGAATCCACCCTTGGTCACGTACCTCCTGTAAACACACACCACAGGGATAGACGTCTTCTCCTGTCTTATCACTCCATGGATGGAGGGAACAGGTGTGTACACGAGGATGTTAGTGTAAATGAGGGTGTTGGCAGTCAGCTGGACACAATACAGGAAGTGATGAAGTTTAAAGCTTCATGTGCTATTGAGAACATTGAGTTCAAATCCCAGCACTACCAGAGATAACAGTAATAATAATAATAAAATAATAATAATAATAATAATAATAATAAATAGAATCTCAGCTGTAAATTCAGCATTTGTAAACACTGGCACAGTACTGCACACGTGTGTGTTTTATACCCAGTAGTGTGTGCCACAGTCAGTGAGAGCAGTGTGGATGATGAACTCTTCAGACGAGGCCTTGGTCACTCCACAGCACTCTCCCAGTGTCACATGTTCAGGGTTAACAGGGACTCCAATGTCAAACAGATCAGCTTTAATGTGCACCTCCATGGCAGAGGGACTGCAGCTCACAGAAACTGTCCTGAGAGGAAGTTCAGGACTTCTGTGGGACTTCAGGTGTTCTGTCACAGACACATGTTCATCTTCCCGAGAATTAAAGACATGGGGAGCTTCAGCATCTCCTGCATGAGTGATGTTCATCAAAACTCCTCCAAACAGCACACACAGCACAGCACCCAGCATTCTGACTGAACCAATCTGTGAAACCCAGTCGACTCACCAGATAAACTAAAGATAAGCCCAGCTAAAGCACCTGAGAGCTTCTCTGCTGGTTTTATTCCTATCTGAACACCTCTCATTCATTTTAACACCTGGCAGGTGTTAGGTTAATGTGAGGCTCCACCCACACAGACTACAGCAGTCATGGCGTCATTTAAATTCATTCATTTCATATATTTAGTTTTTATTTGAACTGTTTTCATGAAATACTTACAGTCTTTTAAACACTGAACCTTTTTTGAACTGATATCAACTTCAAGTTATTCCTCAATTTCACAGATTCCTCTACAGTCTGATGCACTTAAACGCAATTAAAGTCTATTTAAAATGGAAGAGATTTGGTTTATTTTATCTTTTATCTTTTATTTTTGCGCGAATCGGTTCAGAGGGATATAAAGTGCGCGAGAATAGAATGAACCGGTCCTGGAAGGTAAATAAAAGCACATGTGTAAGAATGTCCTGGTGTTTATTCTGTCGTCGCTTTCATATTATCCGTCAGATTAAAACAGTATAAGAAGATTACGTTAAATGTTGATTTAAGTTATAGTTGAATAAATTTTTTTTCTTCGTTTTAATTCGCTGTTGTTTGGAGGTTTTGTGTGTCCCGTCAGGACCTGCAGCTCAAACTCAAAATGGCGGATTTTCAGAAAAACGGGTCGGAGCTCTGATGCATAAAACAAATATAAAAATACAGCGGATGTTTGCGCACAGAGAATATTTAAATACATAAATATAAACTCGTTCGCAACGGGAATGATGTGTGTTTAATTTTAGTATTTTTATAGAGATTTCACTCCGTGCTGTTAGAATATCAGCTTTGTGGTCAAAAGGTAAGAACAGAGAGCTTAGCAACAACCGGCGGCTAAACACTAAACACTAAAACTTACACACTAAACACTTAAACACTAAACACTTAAACACTAATACCTAAACACTACTGTAATCTGCTGAGGGAAAACATACAGAATATAATGACTTTATTATACCAATGGGCGTTAAATGATGAAGTATTTTGTACAGCTGTGTGTTATAGTGTACATTAGCTGGGGGGGTTTCTGGGTTGCCAGATCCTCATAACCAAAGCAGCCCAAAGAAAGTCACAGACGCAAAACTTGCTGATTCTCAATACCAAATGTGAGGTTATATATATATATATATATATATATATATATATATATATATATATATATATATATATATAGTAAAATCACAATAAGTATATTAACAATTAAGTGTCGTTTCCATAAATAGTTATATATATATATATATATATATATATATATATATATATATATATATATACATATATGTTCAGTTCCACATCACACCTTATACCATTTATACCATTTATAATCATCACACTGTCATTGTTACTTGTGTGTGTGCACCATCTCTGTCTCTCAGGGTGTGTGTGTGTGTGTGTATGACAGAGAGATGGCGGAGGAGCGCAGGCAGAAGGCTTGTTCAGTGCTGTTCTCCACCGAGTCGATGAAGGTGATAGCGGAGTGTGTTGGCGTGTCCCAGCTGCAGGAGGAGAGCTGTGTAGCCCTCAGTGAGGAGATCAGCTACAGGATAAAAGAGATCACTCAGGTACACACACACACACACACACACTCACTCACTCTCTCACACACACTCACTCACTCACTCTCTCACACACACACTCACTCACTCACTCACTCACTCACTCATTCACACACACACACTCCAGGGTTTTCCCTAGGTTTTCAGGGGGCTTGGATGCAGTCTGATGATGGTGGTGGTGATGATGGTGGTGGTGATGATGGTGGTGGTGATGATGATGGTGGTGATGATGATGATGATGGTGGTGGTGGTGATGATAGTGGTGGTGATGATGATGATGGTGGTGGTGGTGATGATGATGGTGGTGGTGGTGATGATGATGGTGGTGGTGATGATAGTGGTGGTGATGATGATGATGGTGGTGGTGATGATAGTGGTGGTGATGATGATGATGGTGGTGATGATGGTGGTGGTGATGATGATGGTGGTGGTGATGATGATGGTGGTGGTGGTGATGATGGTGGTGATGATGATGGTGATGGTGGTGGTGATGATGATGATGGTGGTGGTGATGATAGTGGTGGTGATGATGATGATGGTGGTGATGATGGTGGTGGTGATGATGATGGTGGTGAGGATGATGATGGTGGTGGTGATGATGGTGGTGGTGGTGGTGGTGATGGTGGTGGTGGCGATGGTGGTGGTGGTGGTGATGGTGATAGTGGTGATAGTGATGGTGATAGTGGTGGTGGTGGTGATGGTGGTGATGGTGATGGTGGTGATGGTGATAGTGGTGATGGTGGTGGTGGTGGTGATGATGATAGTGGTGGTGGTGATGGTGATGGTGGTGGTGGTGGT
>CM042565.1:17814512-17819512 GCA_023630585.1 Cranoglanis bouderius | reverse complement strand
AATAAACACTCAGCTGTTTAACGCCAGCTCGCGCTCATCACTTCACTCGTGTAGACTCCAAAATCAATCTGCGTTCAACTCACACAATAACTTTAACTGACTCGTGTGTGTGTGTGTGTGTGTGTGTGTTTGTGTGTGTGTATGTGTGTTTGTGTGTGTTTGTGTGTGTGTGTGTGTTTGTGTGTGTGTATGTGTGTTTCCTCCTGTGTACGCACGTCCAGTTCACGTGTTTTTACCTGCACAGTGTGGTCAGTTGTGTTATTTTGTGTGTTGTGAGTGTGTGTTAGGCTCCGCCCCCTCAGCAGTGACGCAGCACTCTGAGTGTAAATCTCTGACGGGTCACTCTGCTCTTCTCTTACAGTTTTGTTTTTTTTTTTGTTTGTTTTTTAATTACAGTCACTGTGGCACTAAGTTCAGAACCTTGATATCATTTTTCAAAACTCTTGGATACAATGCACACAAACCTAAAATCACCTGTTCAAAGTGACTCAACATTAAAGTGTTAGCGTTTGGAAATGCAGTTCACACATTACATCTGAGGTAACTGTTCAGTTCACTGCTCAGAATGATGTCACTACTCTTAATGCAGTTTTATGGAAACTGATGAACAATATTCCATGTTTAGATCATGAAAGTTTCAGTGTAATGAGATCCACTGACACCAGTTACTGTGGAACATGAACCAATTGGACTCCGTCGTCTATGGATGTAATATTTCATCATCATTCCGTATCAGACACCGTTTCCGTGGTCCCATGTACCACGTTTCCAGACCATGTTGTCAGATTTGACATCACTGTATGTAGCCGGTCCTTGTGATTGCTTTTCCAATAAGACCAACTCGTTACTGATGATTGATTTCACACTTTGGTAGGAGAATATAGTGAAATGAACGATATCCACCTGCAACAGCATAGCGATAACATGGAACCGGCAGGTGATCCGGGTCACAATAGAGGTCGAGCAGTGGGAGGAGGAAGACGTAGTGGTCAAAGGATTGGCAGGAGACAAGCGCCCCTTCCACCCTGTACTTACCCCCACACTCCCCTTTCCTTAACCCCATTGAGGAATTTATTCCACGTGGAGGTGGAAGGTATACCATCAGCGTCCTCATGAACAAGTCACCCTGCAATGACGTCAGGCCTGGATTCGCCATGTCCAAAGGTTCTTCCCAAGATGTTTAGCTAATGAAAACATCCACAGTGATGTGGATGAGAACCTGTGGCCAAATCCAAGACAGTGTTGATGGAAATATAGACGTACAGTAATGACTCCTTCGTTTAGCTCTTTACGGTAAGCCAGGTGAGGAACACTGACATTTTACTGTACTGTAGTTTTCTCTTTTTTCTTTTTGTAGCTAATTATTTTTGCTTTGATTCAGAGAAACCTAGGTTGTGATTTGATTGTATTTCATCAATAAATTTCAGATTTTGTTCATTGATTCCACTGAGTCTGTAGTATTCTCTCCACTAGTCCTCTCACACTGATGTATTTGTGTGTCGTACCATAATGAAACATGTACCACATATTGTACTACAGTATTTAATGACTGTATAAACAACTCCACAGTGAAACTATCTGTGTGTGTGTGTGTCTGTTTGTGTGTGTGTGTCTGTTTGTGTGTGTGTGTCTGTCTGTTTGTGTGTGTGTGTGTGTGTGTGTGTGTGTGTCCATGTCCCAGAACTTGATTACAAAATTTTCACACCATTTCCTGTATAAACACGTGACAAGTCACACACACGGTGCTGATGGTGTTTTATTCTTCCTTCCTCTGATTATAGTGTCGATATAACTGTCTCTCTCTCTCTCTGTCTCTCTCTCTCTCTGTCTCTCTCTCTCTCTGTCTCTCTCTCTCTCTGTCTCTCTCTCTGCAGGATGAGTGTGTGAGATGGAGGATCGAGCCCTGCTACAGAATATTAGACGGACTCCTAAACCGAGTCTCCCAGTTCTGAGTACGTCTCACCTACACAGTCTCTACACTTATCTCACTCTCTACACCTGTCTCACTCTCTACACCCGTCTCACTCTCTACACCTGGCTTCTTTACCCTGCCTCTGTCTCACTATTTAGGACACATTGAAATAAATCAGTTTTCACATATGGTTAAGACACCAGTAACAAACAAGAAACTATTAGAGGTGTGGGGCAATTAGAGGGGCAGGGCGGGGCCATTGGGGCGGCTGTGGCTCAGGTGGTAGAGCGGGTTGTCCACTAATCGTAGGGTTGGCGGTTCGATTCCCGGCCCACGTGTCTCCATGTGCCAAAGTGAACTTGGTCCTTGGTCAAGTTGTTCCTGATGGCAGGCTGGTGCCTTGTATGGTAGCTCTGCTGTCATTGGTGTGTGTGTGTGTGTGTGTGTGCATGAGATACAGTGTAAAGCCCTTTGTGGTTCTACGAAGGTTAAAAGGTGCTATATTAGTGCAGACAGTTTGCCATTGGAAGGGTGGAGCCATTAGAAGGGTGGAGCCATTAGTTATATCCTATTTGTGAGAGTAAATTGTGTAGAAATGATTCTTCACAGTTTCACTTTAATAAAGTAAATGTGTGAATTTGGGTTTCTGCCAAAGCCTGATTTTATTTACAGTTTATTTTCCCAGTTATTAGATTATTGTGTAAAAGTAAATGCACCCACTGAGACTCATTGAGCGCTGCAATGTGAAGAGTGAACACCAGGTGGTGCTGTGTTCCTGCTCAGTCAGGATCAGAGCTGCTGTACAATTCTGTTACAGCGCTACATCACCAAACAGAGGCTCCACCTTACTGCACTGCTGAAGCTGTTCTGCTAGAGGCGTGACTCGGGTCAGAGGCGTGACTCGGGTCAGCGGTGTGACTCGGGTCATCGACGTGACTCGGGTCAGAGGCGTGACTCGGGTCAGAGGCGTGATTGTTGTCTTAGATGTTAATCAGTACGAATCTATGCGACTGTTTCACCATTCAGTAATACACAGAGTTTAGCTCCGCCCACATGTCCTGGCTCGGCTCACATGGTACCTGGGTAAAAAAAAAAAAACAGTCATGAGCTGTGCTGCACTGTCTAGTGCTAAAACACACACACACTCTCTCACTCCTCTCTCTGTTCTGTTTTCAGTAATCTCCAAACTGGTGGCCATTGCCTTACCTGTTGCTCAGCTTGTCATTGGTGCGTAAATTTATTTCTCAATTTAATTTAATTTCCTCCTTTTTCAGGTGTGTTAATGAACTGAACCTCTCTCTCTCTCTCTCTCTCTCTCTCTCTCTCTCTCTCAGGTGTGCTGTACCTGGATGCGTGTCCTCGTCAGCCCCTGATCCCGATCTACCTGTTGGTCTCAGGTGTGTTTGCTCTCGTGCTGGTGTTGTTGTCATGTCTCCCCTGTGCTCAGGAGGAGGAGAATGGGGGCGGAGCCATCAGCACCTTATGCACCACCTGGAACTCCCTCATCACACTCTTCCTGTTCTGCTGGTTTATTGCAGGTGAAAAAACACACACACACACACACACGTGATAAACCTGAGGAGTGCATGAGGTGTGGGTACATGGTGACTGATTTTATGTGTGTGTGTGTGTGTGTGTGTGTGTGTGTGTGTGTGTGTGTGTGTGTGTTGCAGGTAACGTGTGGGTTTATTCCATCTATGAGCCAAATTATGACCCGAAAGTGCCGCTATACTGTGAGAAGACGCTCTACCTTTTCGCCTTTTGGACCGTCACACTCGTCTACATCATCATCGGCCTGATCATCACCACCGGCTGCTGCATCATGGTGTGCATGTGTATGTGCGGTCGAGCAGGAATCTCCAGCAGCCTCACTGACGACGTCTGATAGACATGTCACACACACACACACACACACACACACACACACACACACACACACACACATATCTCTCATACACACTTACACACTGTCCTACTGAGACTGGGGGAGGAATGGGTCACAGGATTGTTTCTTTATGTGATTAATCATGTGTGTGTGTTTACACTGATTTATTCATACACTGCTGGTTTATAATCAACACATATGTAATGCTGAATATAATAAAAATCATTGTACAATTCTCTCTTTTTTTATTTACACATTACACAAACAGACTTTAGTGAGGTGTGTGTGTGTGTGTTTGGTAGACATGATCTATGTGATGGTGATGTGATAACCACTTATTGTGATATAAAAATGATCACACCTGTCAATCAAACCTTGTAACCATAATTCAATAATTTCTATAAATCACTTTATTATAATGAATAATATTAGAGGAGAGGAGAAGGGGGATTAGTAGAGCAGAACAGAGCAGAATGTACAGTGGGTATAGAAAAGAATCACCTCACTTTAAAATAATCACATTTTGTTGCTTTTCAGCCTGAAATGAAGACAGACACAGTTGTTGTTTTATCCAGCTGTATTTACTCAGTGCAACTTATAACATCCAAGTGAAAGATATAACACCAACATGTCAGAAAAAAAAAAAAAAAAAACAATCACTGAGTTGGAAAAAGGATCACCCCCCCTCCTAAAAATGACTTATAAACTCAATAAGGTGTAGCTAATCACGTTCTCAATGGCACACAAAGCCATTTGACTTTCAACTGTGATCAGCTGTGGTCACTTTGATTAGCTCAGCATGAAAAGAGCTTTCCTGGAGCATTTTGTAGTGCAGCTGAAGCAAACAATCAACTATGGGTAACAAGGCACTGTCAAAAGATCTCCAGGATAAAGTTGTGGACAGGCACAAGTCAGGAGATGGATACAAAAACATTTCAAAGGCTTTATCAATGCCTAGAAGCACAGTGAAGTTTATTATTAAGAAGTGGAAGGTATTTGGTACAACACAGACCCTCCCTGGATCAGGACGTCGCTCCAAACTGGATGAAAGAGCCAGGAGGAAACTGGTCAGAGAGGCTACCAAGAGGCCTACAGCAACTCTGAAGCAGTTGCAGGAATTTATGACAAAGAGTGGTCATTGTGTGCATGTGACAACAATATCACAAATTCTCCACAAATGTGGCTTGTATGGGAGGGTTGCAA
>CM042565.1:17794512-17804512 GCA_023630585.1 Cranoglanis bouderius | reverse complement strand
TTTATATCACTTGTTTAGTCGTCACGAGCCGCTGAAGGACAAAAAATGTCAGGAAAAATGTCCACAACTCGGAGAACCTTCAGTGGTGCAGCAGTGACGGTGTGTTTGGTGTCAGTAGGTGTGTGTCAACTGCAGGATCCTGAGTACAGGTGGGAAGAAGGTGTGTGTGTCTGATGCAGAAAGTGTGAGTCCACTTGAAACCACTCGGTTTAGCAACAACACTTAGTAATCACCTGCAAAACCATAGCAATCACCTGAAATACCACAGCATCCACCTATCAGCACCCTAGAAACCACATGGAATTCCATAAAAAACATATAGCATCACCAAGAAACCACCAGAAACACCTGCAACCTTGGACACTATAACAGATTCCTATTCCAGATACACCCTAGCAACAAGCTCAGATACCATAGTAACCACCCAGCAACATCTTGCTCGAGCGGCTTTATAGGAAAACTGGTCTTACTGTTCACCATCTAGCTCTGACTGATCACCTCAACACTGATCACTCATCGATGAACACTCATCACTCTGAACTCTGTGGTCTAACTATGTTTCTACAACGAGCAATAAAGCGAGCAATGGGCCTCAGGTTCTGTTTGACACGATAAATAAGCTCACCCAACCTCCAGCTCATGATGTCCATACGTCTGAAGAGTTCTGTTGTTCTTAATGCTGTCCACCAGTGCTTTATAGGCAAGGCCTCAGATTTTTCTGCCTCACCACTCTTATCAACACTTGTCTAGTTTTATTCCTACGAACCCTTCTTCTATCAGTGACCTAATACTGAAATCCAGTTCTTCATCTTGCAGACTTGATCCTGCTCCTACATTTCTCCTCAAACGCTGTTATTCTGTCCTTTCTGCACCTATTTCTCACTTCATAAACAGATCTTCAGCTTCTGCTGCTCTCCCTCTACCACTTAAAACTGCGGCAGTGACTCCAGTTCTTTAAAAAACAAACCTGGACCCTACTGTTCTCTCTAATTCTCACCCTATCTATAACTTACCATTCATTTCCAAAATACTGGAAAGTACTGTTGCCTCACAGCTCGAATCTTTCCTTGTTCAAAATAATCTCTTTGACCCCTTTTCAATCTGGTTTTTGTCCTCTCTATAGTACTGAAACTGCCCTCGTAAGGGTTGTCAATGACCTATTACTCTCTAGCGACTCCGGTTCTCTTTCTGTTCTTCTATTACTTGATCTTAGCTCCACTTGCGATACTGTCCATCATGACTTACTCCTCTCCCGCCTCTCGGATATCTGTGTCACGGGTGCTGCTCTCTCCTGGCTTACTTCATATCTCACGGATAGACAGTTTTACATCTCAATGCAGGATTATCAGTCGCCTACTGTATCTTTGAAATTAGGTGTCCCTCAGGGATCAGTTCTTGGACCTCTACTATTCATTATATATACACTGCCTTTGGGTCGACATATACTGCTCCCACTCTCCAGACTGCTCCAGTATCAGCACGTGTAAATCAAATAAAAAGATGGCTTAACTCCAGCTTTTTAAAACTGAACATGGCCAAAACTGAGATCATTATTATTGGAACACCAACACTTACTAAAACATCCTTTATGACTTTACTTGTGACATTGATAGCACTCTCATTAAACCATCCAGTACTGTAAAAAATTTAGCCATCATCTTTGATCCCTCCCTCACCTTTGTAGTTCGTATAAACTCCATCTCTAAGATTGGATTCTTTCACCTCCATCGTGTTGCTCACCTCTGTCCCTTCATTAGCCTCAAAGATGCTGAAACACTGGTTCATGCTTTTATATCCTCGCTTCTTGACTATCGTAATGCTCTCCTCATTGGTTTACCTGCTAACTCTACTGCTAGGTTGCAATTTATTCAAAACTCTGCCGCTAGACTTCTTACACATACCAAGCGCTCAGCTCACGTTACTCCTGTCATGTCTGAACTTCACTGGTTACTGGTTTCATTTCGCATTAAAATATAAAATAATCCTGTTTACATTTAAATCACTTCACGGTTTGGCACCTCACTTTCTTAGTGAACTGCTTCTCCCCTACAACCCGACCCGCTCTCTCAGGTCCTCCGGGTCCGGACTCCTCTCTGTCCCTAGATCTCGGCTCTGTACCATGGGTGGCAGGTCTTTCAGTGTAGTAGCACCTAAGATCTGGAACTCACTCCCTCTGACTCTTCATGGCATCACATCCATCTCCTAGTTTAAATCTTAACTTAAAACTTTGAAAAATTTGTTTTCTCAGTTTTATTTGTCCTAATGTGCTGCCATGTTGCTCTCAGTGACTGTACTGTATGATCTGTACTGTGTTTTTAATTTTTAAGTTTGTCCATGATTGTTCACTCTTTATGTATTATTGTACTGTATTAATATTGTAAAGCGTTCTTGAGCTCGGGAAAGGCGCTATATAAATTAAACATATTATTATTATTATTATTATTATTATTATTATTATTATTATTATTATTATTATAAGCAATAATCTCAGTTGTACATTACAGAGACTCAGACTCAGGATCTCAGGTTTCTTCAGGAACCTACTGACTGCATCTGAGCAGTGTTTCCTGTGTCTCTCCTCAGGCTGGAACCAGACCCCCTGCAGGAACCTGAACCCCTGGACACTCCATCACCTCCACATCATGATGATAGGTGTCCTACCTGTGCTGTAAGAAGAGGCCAGTGTGTGCATCTGTATCTGGTTGACTGGCAGTGATCTGCTGCAGAGCAAACACTGGACCTCCTAAAACCCAGCTCAGAACCGAACTGTCAGGTCACTACAGCAACTCACCTGAGCACTGACATCACTATAAACATTAATGTGTTAGGTACATGTGTTAAGTGCATATGTTAAGTGTATGTGTTAAGTGCATGTGTTAAGTGCATATGTTAAGTGTATGTGTTAAGTGCATGTGTTAAGTGCATATGTTAAGTGTATGTGTTAAGTGTATGTGTTAAGTGCATGTGTTAAGTACCCTGCAGGATGAAGAACACTCCCCCAAGGACAGCCATTCGTCCCTTCACTATGTAGTTCTCTCCTCCGATTTTGGAACACTGCATACCGACCAGCGTGAAGATGAGACCGAACGTCCCCAACACGATGGAGGCGATCATAAGTGCACGGCACGCCTGGACAAAACCTGAACACACACACACACACACACACATTAGCATTCATTAACACACCCCAATACATACACAAACACACATTAACACACCTGAACATAACCTGAACACACACATATTAACATGACTGATCATAGACAGTGGTGTTAGTGTGTGTTAATCGTCGTTCCCTCATGTAGTGTCACTTGAAAATCAATGAGACAGTACACACTAGGCTCCTCCCCTTAACATTAACTGACCAATCACA
This sequence comes from Cranoglanis bouderius, assembly GCA_023630585.1. Classification (NCBI taxonomy): domain Eukaryota; kingdom Metazoa; phylum Chordata; class Actinopteri; order Siluriformes; family Cranoglanididae; genus Cranoglanis; species Cranoglanis bouderius. Next base: position 17,801,139 of record CM042565.1, on the reverse strand, counting down.
GTTAATCACAGGAGTAGGCAGAGTAGTTGGTGGAGATGGAGGAGGAGGACAAGGTGATAGGTTCAGAGGTGTGTGTGTGTGTGTGTGTGTGTGTGTGTGTGTGTGTGTGTTACAGCATGCTACAGCATCTATTCTTGCATATATTTATTTACTTTTTTTTTTTTTTTTCTTTAATCTGTGACACCTTTACATGCAAACTGTGAATCATGTTTTTGTCCCAGTCACTAGAGTTCACTGGAATTTAAGTCAGTTGTATAGACATTAAACATTACAATAACAGTGATATCTGACAACTGTGATCACACACACACACACACACACACACACACACACACACACACACACACACACACACTGCAGTGACTCACTCTTCATGTCTGAGATGAAATTCACAAACTCTTAACTTATTTATTTATGTGAGGAATAACAGGTGACAGACCGGCTGTTATAGGAAGTTGTGCCAGTTCCCCCTGGAGTGTTAATCTGTTTATGCCACACAGATTTAACAACAATAACAATATTTTATTATTTTTTAATGTTTTATAGCTAGAGTTAATGTTGTGTAACTTCCAAGAGACAAGTTATTTCCTGTTCTCTCTTAAATTATAGCTGCAATAAACAGCCGTTCCCTCACCAGCCTTTCTCTCAGGTGTTCCTATTAAAATGGACAGTGAGTATAGGCAGTACTTAATTATTAATGCAGATAATTAATACTATGCTATAATTAACTGTAGCTCTAACCGTAACTGCAGGAAACAAAAGGAAACATCTCCGCACTGTTCGCTTTTTAAATAAATGCAGCAGTTTTTGTTTTTGTTTCCCATCCTTGTGGTGACATTGTGCTCCTCATCAACATGTAAGAACACACACACACACACACACACACACACACACACACACACACACACACACACACACACATGGCCTAGGTGTGCTCACAGGTAAATCATTGTGGAGTGCTGATGCTCACCTGTGTGTCATAGTGACTAGTGCAGTTTCATTTGTAGTACAGATGTGTTAATGTGCATTAGTGGAGCATTAGATAGCTTTAAAGAACATTAGTTGAGCATTAGAGAGCATGTTATAGAGCATTATAAGCGATAGAGAGCATTAGAGGAGTGTTATAGAGCATTATAAGAGATAGAGAGCATTAGAGGAGTGTTATAGAGCATTATAAGCGATAGAGAGCATTAGAGGAGTGTTATAGAGCATTATAAGTGATAGAGCGCATTAGAGGAGTGTTATAGAGCATTATAAGCGATAGAGAGCATTAGAGGAGTGTTATAGAGCATTATAAGCGATAGAGAGCATTAGAGGAGTGTTATAGAGCATTATAAGCGATAGAGAGCATTAGAGGAGTGTTATAGAGCATTATAAGAGATAGAGTGCATTAGAGGAGTGTTATAGAGCATTATAAGCGATAGAGAGCATTAGAGGAGTGTTATAGAGCATTATAAGCGATAGAGAGCATTAGAGGAGTGTTATAGAGCATTATAAGAGATAGAGAGCATTAGTAAGAGTAAAGTGGAGCATTAGAGAGTGTTAAGTAGAGCGTACCGGCGAGGCCAAGCATGGAAGGAAACTCCCTGCAGTTGTGAACTCCGGTGGAATCAGTAGCGCAGGACAACCATAAGTTCTCATAGACGATGGACGCTGTGATGACATTCCCCTCGATGGTGGAAATCTTCCAGTAGCGATACGGAATGACAACACCGGACATCGTCCATCCCGCAAAGCCGAGGAGAAAAGCCATCACCTCAACCGCTGCATTCACCATCTCTAAGCTTTAATTATCTCATGCCACTCATTCAAATTATTATTATTATTATTATTATTATTATTATTATTATTATTATTATTATTATTATTAGTCAATATTACACCTGAGAATTTATCCACACTGCAGCACAGTACACCTCTCACCCCTCCGATGGAGCAGAATTAACACGGTGTTAATGTCTCCACACTGCAGCACACTGATGTTTGGAAAAGTGTCTGAGAATGGAGAACTATTCACCATCTCCACCTCCACCTCAGGAGAATTAACACTCCTCCTCCCTTCTCCTTTCTGCTCACGGGTGAGTTTTTACACCACATTGTTTACAATATTGCACACACACACACACACACACACACACACACACACACTTCAGCTCTGCTAAAATAAGTATAAACATCAGGATTCATCTATCAGCTCCTTCATTACAGTGACATTGTGCTTCTTTTATAAAATTAATTATTTTTGTCCGTTCGTTTTTAATCTGATATTAATTCTTTGAATTTTTGCAAAACAATGTCACAATACACACAGTGATGTATCTCTGCATGAAAAGTTTTGTTGTTATTGTTGTTGTTGTTGCTGTTGTACAGGTGCAAAATGCAGTTTACATTATTCATTTATTGCTGCATTTATTATGTGCTTTATGCACATATTCATTCTGAACTGTACAGAAGACTAGTGTAAATATTATTATTATTATTATTATTATTATTATTATTATTATTATTATTATTGGCCTTGTTGTCCTACCTGGTAAAGCCAGTAATGATGAGAAGTACCAGCAGTCGTAAATGCCAGTTGAATCCTCAGCACAGGACATCCACAGGTTCTCAAAGATGTTGGAGGTGATAATAACGTTGCCATAGTCAGTGGACACTTTCCACGTATGATGGTGTAAAGAAATGAACGCAGTCACGCTGCTGAGGAAACCCAGAAAAAGTGCAACAATCTGCAGAGACTCTTTCATTATCTCCCACTTGCTGTGTTCCTCTGCAGCTCAGTGTGTTCAGCACTGCTAATGTGCACGAGTGTAAAGTGTGTGTGTGTGTGTGTGTGTGTGTGTGTGTGTGTGTGTGTGTGTGTGAGATCGCAGGCTGGTCCAGCAGAAGAATCCGCCCAGGAGCATTACAGTAATGTATTTAACAAAAATAAGAATATATTTAACAAATCATAACAAATTCAGTAACTGAATTCTGAAATATTTTACATTAATATAGTCATGGGACACACACACACACACACACACACACACACACACACAGAGGTAGTGTGAGCAAATTCATATCTACATCCAGTAACCAGACTGGGTCACAACCAGAAAGCTAAGAAGATCTAGAGTGCTAAAGAACAGAGGACTAGAACCATGAGTTCTCAGCAGTGGATCTGGTGTGTGTCGCTCTCAGACACCAGCAGATGAGCAGGACTCTGGAAGGTTATTTTGTTGTTCAAAAAAATGTTGGCAGAAAAGTAAGACTTACAGACCATCTGTGGTTACTGGAGACAAGCTGAGGAACAGGGCTTTTGCAGATGTTTTGTGAAGAAGCAAGGTTCTTGGACTCCACAGGGAAAGAAGTGAGTGTATCAGCGACCATCAACAGAGGAACAGGGCGTAAGAGATGGTCGAGGAGCAGGAGCAGGTCTCTCAAAGACAGTTATTTACAAACCTTTAGACAAGGAGCAGACTTTATGAAGGGCAAGTTGTTAGAAACTGCTGGTGGAGGAGTGGGACTTTCAGAGACTGCTGGTGGAAGAGTGGGATAATGAGAGAATACATATCCTTATATTCTGGTGATGACTGACCTTTTCTCTTCTCCAAATATGATCTGACCATCCCATTCAAAGATCCGATCAGAAGCCAAGATTACCTGTTAGAGATATTCTAACAGCCCAAGAAGGAACCTTGAGATTTGTTTCTGGGATTAGTCTTCAGTGTACAGGTGGAGCTGGACTGTACAGCTCTCCATCATCATCTAACACCTAAAGCACAATCCCAAAACACCATAACATAGTTTAGAACATAACAACCTTCCTCTCCACCTGTCCTTGATTTCTGGAGTCCTGTTTGGTTATTTTAAATCAAAGAAATCTGCCACATTTATTCTCACATTCCCATGTGTTTGTGGTCTACTGAGGCACTGTACTTGAGCCACGCAGAAGCCAAACAAAAGTGCAAAATTGGTGGTCATAAAAATTCATGCATATGTTTTCAGGAAGAGGAACCAGGGCAGAAAGTGTTGGAGATATATTAGTCAGTAGTAGGGACCATCAGAGGATTGGTTCATGCCACCGAGGTCATTTTATTTAGCTTAATTTATTTTACTTCCTTACAAAATTCACTATTTGCCATGTGGATTTCTGTGTGTTTATGTGCTGAAAGTGTTGTGTACTAATCAGACTGGCTGATTCCTGCTGGACTGAGAGTCTGAGGTGCAATCAATCATCTAATATCGTAGCAACTATGAGGTCATGTCAACTAAAACAATAAAAATATTATTGTTGTCAATTTTACAAAAATAAAACATTATAATGTAGTAAATCCAGGAGATGGTGAAATGGAGCTAATCGTTTTTAATGTATTCATTGAAAAGTAGTTTCTCACTCATTTGTGAATCATAAATAAAGAGTTCTTAGTATTTTCATGACCCTTTGTGTCCATTTGTTATATTATTAGATGAGTAAAGGTGTGAGTGTAGCTGTGGACATGGATGGGACAATGGGCCTGGATCTGGGTGGAGCTGGTATTCAGGATGGAGAATGGAGAGAGAGGTGTGGAGGAAGAGCTGCTGCTTCACTCCCAGGACTCGGACAATTGCTGTCTTCACCAGGTCACTATGTTCTGCCATATCTGATAACACTCTCGGTTACAGAGCTCTAAAAGGGAACCCTAATTTCCTCCTTCACTGCATGTCTGTAGAAAATGTTAGTGCTGAGACTCAAACCAGGAAGAGATTAGAAGGAAATAGGCAACCGTCTCGTGATTGTACATCAATAGACATTCAAACTCATACATTCCAAATGATGAATATTTATGGTCAGAATGGGGGCGGAGCTAGAAGAATGATCAGTGTTAGCACTCATATTTTTAATAACTTCATTCAAATCTAACAAAGGGGGCGGCTGTGGCTCAGGTGGTAGAGAGGGTCGTCCAGTAATCACAGGGTTGGTGGTTCGATCTCCGGCCCACGTGTCTCCATGTGCTGAAGTGTCCTTGGGCAAGACACTGAACCCCAAGCTGCTCCCGATGGCAGATCAGCACTTTGTATTGGTGTGTGTGTGTGTGTGTGTGTGTGTGTGTGTGTGTGTGTGTGTATATGAATGAGAAACAGTGTAAAGGGCTTTGTAGAAAGGTTAAGTGCAGACCATTTACCTTTTTCATGCTTGGGCTTGGCATCACGTGTCGTGATGAAATCCTTTCAAACAGAAGACTGATTTTATAGATCGCGTGTGCTGTGTGTGAAATCCTACCAAATGATAACACCTTCTTTTTTTGTTGTACTAATTAATGTTTATTTAACTGAAGTAATATCAAATTAATTAATTAGTTAATCAGCATTTTGGTTGAACTTCACTCATTTTTTAAAGATTCCTTCAGCTGATTTTTCTAAAAGCTCATCAGATTCTCACTGGCCACCATAAGGGTTCTTTAGTTGTTCTTCTGCAACTTCTTCCACCCTACAGCAGTGTTTCTGTATCAGAAAGTGTTCCAATTAGAACCCTTTAGAAGGCTAAGAACCCCTAATTATTATTATTTTAAAACCCTTGAAACCACTTTTTCTCAGAGTGTAGCAGTTTCCTTGGCAAAAAAAAAGATTCCTCAAGGGTTCTTTGTTTAGTGAAGGATTGTTTGCTTCCTCTCTCTCTGATATGGAAAAACCCAGTTAAAGGCTCTATGTAGAAAGTTTCTAAACTGAAATCAAACAAACAAACAAACAAACAAACAAACAAACAAATAAATAAATAAATAAAAATCATTGCAGTATTCAGGTGTAGAAGAGTAAAGACATACAGTACTGAGTGTGTGTACAGGATGTTCAGTATGAGCAGTTTGGTTTTTCATGGTGTGTGTGTGTGTGTGTGTGTGTGTGTGTGTGTGTGTGTGTGTGTGTGTGTGTGTGTGTGTTGCAATATCAGTGTATTATCTAATCTGATGTGTGGGAGTGAGTGATAAAGTAGAACGTGACGTGTGATATAACAGTGAAGAAGAGGAATGAGATGAGTGCAGGACAGTCTGTATGATTACAGCAGCAGCTCTTAGATACAAATCTACAGAATCCAGGTGAGATGAAACACTGATGAACAGGTGAGATCTGGACAGAAACTGGTTTTGGGACGTGTAAACCTTCAGCGTGTCCATGTGGAACCATCTACAGCAGCAGAGAGTGAGACACGAGTACAGAAACTGTGAGCAGAAGATCAATCAGGATGTTAGATTTTGTAAGAGTGATGTTTTGTGTAAGATTTAGAGATCTTAGGAGAACGTTTTCCAGCTCCACGCACTGTGCATTATTTCAGAATCTACAGGTGCACTGGACAAAAACCATTCCATTAGTGCTGTGACCCAGACAATGTGTCCCAGGTGGACAGGATAAAAGGGAGGACACGGTGGAACAGAGTGTATAAACACACGTCAGTGTTTAATCTGTAGTTTATTCTCCTGTTCTTGTGTTCCTTTACATCACGGTGTCGGAGCAGTGTAAAGTGTAAAGCACCGATCATCTGACTAATAATTCAGGGTTAATACAGAAAGCCTGTAATAAATGAGACACTAATCTGAAGCTATGAAAATGCAGTAAGTGCATGTAGGACCTCCTCTTCTGAAGGGCTTCTGTTTGCTTCTAATTGTTGAT
>CM042565.1:17754512-17787012 GCA_023630585.1 Cranoglanis bouderius | reverse complement strand
GAACACTATCCCTGAACACTAACACTAACCCTGAACACTAACACTATCCCTGAACACTAACACTATCCCTGAACACTATCCCTGAACACTAACACTATCCCTGAACACTAACACTAACCCTGACCACTAACACTATCCCTGAACACTAACACTATCCCTGAACACTATCCCTGAACACTAACACTATCCCTGAACACTAACACTAACCCTGAACACTATCCCTGAACACTATCCCTGAACATTAACACTATCCTTGAACACTAAGAAATATCCCTGAACACTAACACTATCCCTGAACACTATCCCTGAACACTAACACTATCCCTGAACACTAACACTAACCCTGAACACTAACACTATCCATGAACACTATCCCTGAACACTAACACTATCCCTGAACACTATCCCTGAACACTAACACTATCCCTGAACACTAACACTAACCCTGAACACTAACACTAACCCTGAACACTATCCCTGAACACTAACACTATCCCTGAACACTAACACTAACCCTGGACACTATCACTGAACACTAACACTATCCCTGAACACTAACACTAACCCTGAACACTATCCCTGAACACTAACACTAACCCTGGACACTATCACTGAACACTAACACTATCCCTGAACACTAACACTAACCCTGAACACTATCCCTGAACACTAACACTATCCCTGAACACTATCCCTGAACACTAACACTATCCCTGAACACTATCCATGAACACTAACACTATCCCTGAACACTAACACTATCCCTGAACACTATCCCTGAACACTAACACTATCCCTGAACACTATCTCTGAACACTAACACTATCCCTGAACACTAACACTAACCCTGAACACTAACACTAACCCTGAACACTATCCCTGAACACTAACACTAACCCTGAACACTAACACTATCCCTGAACACTATCCCTGAACACTAACACTATCCCTGAACACTAACACTAACCCTGAACACTAACACTAACCCTGAACACTATCCCTGAACACTAACACTATCCCTGAACACTAACACTAACCCTGAACACTAACACTATCCCTGAACACTATCCCTGAACACTAACACTATCCCTGAACACTATCCCTGAACACTAACACTATCCCTGAACACTAAGACTAACCCTGAACACTAACACTAACCCTGAACACTATCCCTGAACACTAACACTATCCCTGAATACTAACACTAACCCTGAACACTAACACTATCCCTGAACACTATCCCTGAACACTAACACTATCCCTGAACACTAACACTAACCCTGAACACTAACACTATCCATGAACACTATCCCTGAACACTAACACTATCCCTGAACACTATCCCTGAACACTAACACTATCCCTGAACACTAACACTAACCCTGAACACTAACACTAACCCTGAACACTATCCCTGAACACTAACACTATCCCTGAACACTAACACTAAACCTGAACACTATCCCTGAACACTAACACTATCCCTGAACACTAACACTAACCCTGAACACTATCCCTGAACACCAACACTATCCCTGAACACTAACACTAACCCTGAACACTATCCCTGAACACTAACCCTGAACACTAACACTATCCCTGAACACTAACACTGTCCTTGAACACTAACACTAACCCTGAACACTAACACTAACCCTGAACACTAACACTAACTCTGAACACTAAGAACTAACCCTGAACACTAACACTATCCCTGAACACTAACACTATCCCTGAATACTAAGAACTAAACCTGAACACTAACACTATCCCTGAACACTAACACTATCCCTGAATACTAACACTATCCCTGAACACTAAGAACTAACCCTGAACACTAACACTATCTCTGAATGCTAACACTATCCCTAAACACTATCCCTGAACACTAACACTAACACTATCCCTGAATACTAAGAACTAAACCTGAACACCAACACTATCCCTCAACACTAACACTATCCCTGAACACTAAGAACTAACCCTGAACACTAACACTATCCCTGAACACTAACACTATCCCTGAACACTAAGAACTAACCCTGAACACTAACACTAACTCTGAACACTAAGAACTAACCCTGAATACTAACACTATCCCTCAACAATAAAAACTAACCCTGAACACTAACACTAACCCTGAACACTAACACTATCCCTGAACACTAACCCTGAACACTAACACTAATCCTGAACACTAACACTATCCCTGAACACTATCCCTGAACACTAACCCTGAAAACTAACACTATCCCTGAACACTATCCCTGAACACTATCGCTGAACACTAACCCTGAACACTAACACTAACCCTGAACACTAACACTATCCCTGAACACTATCCCTGAACACTAACCCTGAACACTAACACTATCCCTGAACACTAAGAAATATCCCTGAACATTAACACTAACCCTGAACACTAACCCTGAACACTAACACTATCCCTGAACACTATCCCTGAACACTATCCCTGAACACTAACACTAACCCTGAACACTAACCCTGAACACTAACACTATCCCTGAACACTAACCCTGAACATTAACACTATCCTTGAACACTAAGAAATATCCCTGAACACTAACACTAACTCTGAACACTAACACTATCCCTGAACACTAAGAAATATCCCTGAACATTAACACTAACCCTGAACACTAACCCTGAACACTAACACTATCCCTGAACACTATCCCTGAACACTAACACTAACCCTGAACACTAACCCTGAACACTAACACTATCCCTGAACACCAACCCTGAACATTAACACTATCCTTGAACACTAAGAAATATCCCTGAACACTAACACTAACCCTGAACACTATCCCTGAACACTAACACTATCCCTGAACACTATCCCTGAACACTAACACTATCCTTGAACACTAACACTATCCCTGAACACTAACACTATCCCTGAACACTATCCCTGAACACTAACACTATCCTTGAACACTATCCTTGAACACTAACACTAACCCTGAACACGTTTTGCTGACTCAGTATGACAGATTATTTCCCTCAGCAGTTTCAGTGTAATAAAAAGTTAAAGTATGATTGGGAGACTTTGGTCCAAACAACTTGAGACATGGGCGACACAACTCACTGAAAACACTGAACACACTGAACACACACACACACACACACACACACACACACACACACCATATGATCAGGGATTTTGGAGTGTAAAGTGAAAAGTGTTCAGTGGTAAATGAGACACAGCTGCTTCGCCTCTGAATGCTGTTCAGTGATCCGTGTACGCTGGAGACAGCAAGATGTTTAATGCCACACCCACTCTGTTTCTGACACGCATGTCTTCCACACACAGTGTTAGAGAACTTTTGGCTTCCCATTATCCTTATATGGTCAGTATTTCCTGTCTTGGTTAAGTCTTTTTAAGTGTTCATCCATTTTTAAGTGAAGGTCTGTTTTCTTCACAGTTTGTGTTGTAATGTTGTTGTATTACAGAGGGGGAAAGTTAATATAGTCTGGAATATATAAACATAAAATAATCACATGATCAGTAGAATGGAGTCAAATTGTGTGTAATTAAAGTGTCACATGATCTCAGTATAAAAATCACCTGTTTCTGGAGGAACCCAGAGTGTGTTAGAGAACCTAAACACACAGCATCATGAAGACCAAGGAGCGATCAAAACAAGTCCGGGACAAAATTCTGGAAAATCAATTAGGATTTGGTTCTAAAAAAATACTAACCTGAACTCGAACATCTCACAGAGCAACAAGTTCATTAAATACATTATTAATAAATGTAAAGTTGTGGGGGTGAGCACTTCTCCAATCGGTTTTTCATTTTTTCACCACATCAGTATTATGGGTTATTTTAGTGTAGATTCATGACCTAAAATCCCAATTAAGTCCATTTCAGTTCCAGACTGTTGCACTACAAAATGTGGAAAGGTTGAAGAGGAGGGGGGTGAATACTTATGCAAGTTAATCAAACATAATATTAATATGTTATAATAAAAGGTGGGTGATTTTTCTGATTTTTAAACTAGAGATATGACAGTTGCTGAACTAGTTACTGACCCGACTGTGAGTTGATAATGATGATGGAAGTGTGTGACTGTTATGGACAGGTTTATGAATGAGTTATTGTGTGAATGAAGCTGCAGAGTCACAAAACAGTAATAAAGCCTTCAGTAAAACAGACGATGGTTCTCCATGAAGCAGTGTTTTATAACTGCGCTGTAGTTAATGTTTATACTCCATACAGCGTTATGGTTCTGTCAGAGTCAGGAGCAGCACAACGAGGTGAAAGGTGACGATTCTGAAGGAACACAAACACTCCATTACAACATCTGATCTTAGTTTATGTATTTACATGATGTTCAGGTGATCACTAAACCCTGCTGATATACCAGAGAGCCACTGAGCACTGAGAACATCACATCTTCATCAACTTTCCTCATAAACATCACCTTCACCTCAGAAGCTCTGAATGATCTCACTCTCGCTCCCGTGTCTCCGATCAGCTCACGTTCTTCACCACACTGTCTGAGGAGAAACTGCTCAACTACACCTTTATCAGTATGACCTCTGCATGAGAAACATGGAGTACTGTTTCAGTCCAAATTAAATAAACTAATAAGCTTATGATGTAAATAATAAAATGAGTAAATGCAGCAATAAATATATAAATGAGTCAATAAATAATACTGAATTCATTATTATTAAATATTATTTCATCATTGTCATTTTTACAAATAACACGGTCACATTTCTGTTCGTTTTTATTTCTTAATTACAGGTTTTATTTCAAAATGGTTTTTTTTCAACATTTCATAATGACCCATTTATTTCAGTCTGTTGTAATCTGTCAGTCAACACCAGTGGGTGGAGTCAGAGAAGATCACTGCTTTTCAATTTGAAGCTTTAAACTGATTTACTACATGACTGAGAGAACATTTCTGAACTCCTCAGAGAGGCTGACAACCGTTTAGACAACATTCCAACTTCAGACTCAAAGACTGTGGTATTAGACTGTGGTATTAGACTCTAATCTAATCTAATCTAATGTCTATTAATATCTTAATCATGAAACTATTATTGTTCAGCAATTCATTATATCTCTAGGCCTGACTGATAGCATAACAGTATTAATATTGGGACAAAGTATTACACACACACACACACACACACACACACACACACACACACACACACGCTATCTCTCTCTTAAATGCAGATAGGGAGTGATTTATAATGTATAATAAATATTATAGTGATTTAAAAGCCATTTTGAAATAAAACTTGTTATAAAATACAAACAAACTGAAATGACCGTGTTATTGTGATAATGCGTATGATGCAGGAGCAATTTATAATGTGTCAATATTATTTATTTATTTATTGTTTCAATTATGTATTTATAGCTGCAATAAGCATTTTATTATTTATATCATAGGCATATTTAGCTATTTAATTTGAATTAGAACGGAATTCCATACATAATCACCTCACCTGGAGGATCACTGCTTCACCTGGAGATTCTCCTGCAGCTTTAATTCTCACAGCGTGTTATTCCCTTTAATCCTGTTTGGAGTTTGGGAATGTGATCATCTCCCCGGCTCGGGAACTTTTCCTTTCTCACTGTTCAATCTTTAACACTTTAACACTCTTTATTTTTTTTTTACCTCTTTAAACACACCTCAGTGTCTCCTTCAGCTCATCCCCTAACCTCCAGTGTTCAGGGTTTATTTGTTTGTTGTATCTCATCATGTTTAATGTGGAAAAGCTGAGAGACAGTGCTGGGATTCAAACACACAACCTGCTGGTCATAATTAAACTTTCTTATCAAATTCTGCATGATTATCTGTATTGTTCTACAGCCATCATGTGTGTGTGTGTGTGTGTGTGTGTGTGTGTGTGTGTGTGTGTTTCAGTGTCATACCTGGTAAGGCGAGTAAGGATGGAAAATACCAGCAGTTGTAGATGCCGGTCGAGTCCCCAGCGCAGGACATCCACAGGTTCTCGAATAAATTGGAGGTGGTGATGGCGCTACCTTCATCGCTCGACTCTTTCCAGGATCGGACCTGCAGTGACACGGCCGCGCCCACGCACCCCAAAAACCCTGCACACAGCCCACACACCTGCACCATGTCTTTCATCCTGTCTTCTAACACACACTGAGGAAGAGGAACTCCTGCTCCACATGTTTACACTTCTGTGTGTGTGTGTGTGTGTGTGTGTGTGTGTGTGTGTGTGTGTGTGTGGAGGTGTATCCTGATCTGGACAAACTATGTCGCGTTATCACCACAATCCATAAAACATGACTTGCACTTGCTCACTGCCCACACTCGCACACACACACACACACACACACACACACACACACACACACACACAACACAACAGAGTAGTGTATGACTGATTGATCCAGCACTGTGATGGAGGGGTGAGTGAGTACATCACTCATATCACCATCATTTGTCAATAATTAACACACACACACACACACACACACACACACACACACACACACACAGCTGACGGAAGATGTTTTTCTTAACTCTGCAGTAGTGTTTACACTTCTGCACTGAACATCTACACTATATAACATCTGGAACATCTGCGCTGTATCTTTAAGGTGATTTTAACATCTAAATTAGAAATGTACTTATTTAACTTGGTCTGTTATTAGTTTATATCTGCGCTGTCTGGATGTTCCAGTAGGAGCATAAACAAACTCCAGTTAGTCCAGAATGCAGCTGCAAGAGTCCTCACTAGAACCAGAAGATATGACCACATCACCCCTATCTTACCCACACTGCATTGGCTCCCAGTCAAATTTCACACTGATTATAAAATACTACTATTGACCTCTAAAGCACTGAATGGTCTCACACCAGAACTTAATGCCTACATCGATCAGAAGGTGCAGGCTTTAATATCCAGAATACAGTGAGGGGAAATAAGGATTCAGACACTGCTGTCTTTGCTATTTAACAGTGTGTTTATACACATCAAATATCCTGTACACACATAATGTTTTGGACTTGGTACTTTGTACCGAATATGAACAAAAAAGTGTGTATTCATAAACAAAGATGTTTAAAAAACAAAACTGATACGAAAAAAAAAGATCCGATTCAGACACCAAAAATTATCCTTTGGTGCAAAGCTGTTGTTGGTGATTACAGCTTGGAGATGTTTACGGTAAGAAGTAATTCACTTTCTACGGCGTCGTAGTTCAATTTTGGTCCCTTCCTCTCATCAATCCATCTTCCCCAAGGTTATGAAGATTCCTCTGATGGAGTCACAATTTCAAAATTGTCCATAAAGTTTCAGTGGGAATGGGACTCATGTCAGGAGACTGGTTCGGCCATGCAGGGCCTTCTTGAGTTATTGTGGCTGTACGTTTGGGGTCGTTGTCTTGTTGAAATGTCCATCTTCCTCTCCTCGCCCTCTGTTCCTGCCTGACTCATCCTGATTGATCTTCTGCTCACAGTTTCTGTACTCGTGTCTCACTCTCTGCTGCTGTAGATGGTTCCACACGGACACGCTGAAGGTTTACACTTTCCAAAACCAGTTTCTGTCCAGATCTCACCTGTTCATCAGTGTTTCATCTCACCTGGATTCTGTAGATTTGTATCTAAGAGCTGCTGCTGTAATCATACAGACTGTCCTGCACTCATCTCATTCCTCTTCTTCACTGTTATATCACACGTCACGTTCTACTTTATCACTCACTCCCACACATCAGATTAGATAATACACTGATATTGCACCACACACACACACACACACACACACACACACACAATTATTTTTGGTGGAGATATATATATATATATATGGGTGAATTTCCCTCTGGTGTGAATAAAGTGATCTGTCTATCTGTTCATGGACAACCTCTTCACATGTTTCTGTCACTTTTGGTCATGTTGCAGTATTTCTAGGAGCACTATAGCACTATTTCCACTTCACTGCTGCTAAGGACTAAGTCCTGTCTCTGTGCAGTGTACAGATACACTGATATACTGATACACTGCACATATTTATTACATACTACACAAACTACTATATCTAATTTAATTGTAATTCTTCTTTAAATGCTACTTTGTACTCTGTCTATAGAGGTCTGCTCAGACACTACTGCATACAGCTACTGTTTATTTTACTATGTTTTGCACTCATGTTCACACACACACACACACACACACACACACACACACACACACACACACTCACACACACACCATGAAAAATCAAAAGAAAGTGAGGTTTGCACAGGCACTGCCTCTGCTGTAGAGAGGATTTATGTTTAATGTGTGTGTCCTGTTCATGCCTCGTATTGACTCTGAGGCAGATAATAATATGTGAAATGACCTTGAGTACATCTGTGCTTTTGAAGAACAGTAAAGACACACAAAACCACTTCTCATGCTTGGGGCTCTGAGCAGCCCAGTGAGATTTGGCTCGACAGCTCCCTGACCAGGAAGTAGAGACTTCAGTGTCGTGAGTGTTGGAGAGTGTTCTGGATGCGGTTAGTCAGTATATTAGTTCGTAATTAATATTTGAGGTTTGGGGAGTCTCAGACCACTATTTCTTTCGAGATGAGCTCTCAGGAGCGGCGGCGTTGTCATCATCATCAACGTCATCCTCCTCCTCAGCTGGACACTTGAGCTGTCGAGCCATATCTCACTAGCCAATGAGAGTAAAGCGCTGTTAAGCCCCGCCCACACATGAGGTTTGTGCCAGAATGGCGAATGTAAACTTGCGGAGCGTAAAAGAAAACTCTGGCAGCGCGTTCATAAACCCTGATAAGCGGAAAGGAAGCTTAGAAAACTGTTAACAAACAATGATGTTTATTTGAAGACAATATTAGATTTTTGCCACTGAGTCACTGTTTTCAGTTTCAGAGTCTTTTTTCTTTCTCATTGTATATTTTTGTTCGTTTCTTGAAAAGTTACATCCAATACTTTTGGCACGAATCTAATCCCATATAAAAGCAGTTGGTGTCTGTTGATATTTCACCACTTTGTGTTATCTGTTTTATTCTCAGTTCTAAATGACTCAGACTTGACCTTTGTGATATAAACATGAAAATGGGGTAAGTATATGTGGGCGTGGTTACGTGTGTGTGGGCGTGGTTTAGCAGGTGCAGTAAGTTTATTCTTTTCCAGGTTCAGTAGAGAAAATGAGAAAAGCACATAGCTAGGTTAAGTTAGGTTGGAAAAAAACAAACATTTTTATTACGATTCTATGTTAAGTAAAAAAAAATAATTTAAACTGGATCATTTAGACCAGAACACAACAAAAATAACATTAACATTATTAGTTTACATTGAAAAAAAATATTACACTGAAACTTCTGCTTTTAAAGTAATATATAAGATGTATGAATGTATGTAAGCATGAAATGACCAGACTAATTAATTTAAACTTTGCTCCTTTCCACTGGTTTAACTTCCGCATTTTTGTTCAGGTGGAATTACGTCATGACTCATTAATTGGTTAAATTAAGAGGGCGTGGCTCTGAGATAATTGAGTGTAAACCTTAGAAATACACTCTGCGGGCTCGGGCTGATCCGTTATAAACACAGTAAAACCGATGATGATGATGATGATAAGTTGTTATTGTACAGATCGGCTCGCGCTCACAGCGGTGTTAATGCTGCTAACCGGAGGCGCGCGCGGGGCCGGACCTGATGGGAAACAGTACAAAGCCGCGCGGTTCCCGTCTAAAGACTGGGGCCTGCCGCTGGCCGTCAGCGTGCACTGCACCGAAAACAGCATGGTGGTGAGAGCGCGCGCTGATCTCTACGGTACCGGGCGGCTCGTGACCGCGAGTGAGCTGCGACTCGGACCGGAATTCTCAGCGGGAAACTGCGGGGCGGTTCAGCGCGAGGACACCGAGCTCGTGATTACAGCGGGGCTGCACGAGTGCGGCGCGGCACTGCGGGTGAATACCGAACCGAATGCGTTTAAACACATCAACACCGAGTGAGGTCAACTTTACATTCAACTTAAATTGTATGTAAATTAAACGTCGGGTGGGCGGGATTTATCACAGCGGACAGGAAATGAGGTCACTGTGTGTGAATTGTGTTTTTCATAACGGATTCAAATCACTTTCCATCTCAGCTGAGGTTTTTTGCACGTGCTGAAGGTAAATACGCTGCTGTTCAGTCGTCATGCCCGCGCCACTGAATTAATAAACGAAGTGTGTGTGTGTGTGTGTGTGTGTGTGTGTTCAGTCTATACAGTCGTATGAATTAGACAGGCATTTTATTCTTTATTTAAGCATAAATGTGGCCCATTTTTTGAACACTGTGACTTTAAAGCTCATTTAAAATAAACTCTGCTTAAATGTCAAATTTGACAAAATAAAAAAAATGTAAAGAAATTGTTTGTTTGTTTAGTGGCAAAATCACATTGTAAAAAGCCTGAGAACTGAGGGGTTGCAGCTCCACCAGGCCAGCAGAGGGCACTGTGGGTGGAGTCACCAACACTTCCAGTTTATGTGATGGTCATGTGACTGCTCTAAAGGCGGGGCTGTGATCATTCCTGCATTTTTTTATTTTTTTATTTTTTTTCCCTGCCAGGTTGAAGACGATAGTTTGGTTTACGCTAACACTCTGTTCCACACTCCAACCCTGAACCGCTTTGGCATCGTTAGGTCAGTGGGCGTGGCCATCCCCCTGGAGTGCCGCTACAAGAGGTTAGTGTGGGGTCTGTTTCAACACGGCCGTTATACATACTTGTATACTAACACTCGGTTAAGAACCCTTCTGTTATAAGTCTGCTTGTGTGTGTGTGTGTGTGTGTGTGTGTGTGTGTGTGTGTGTGTGTGTGTTATGAACAGGACTCACTTTGTTAGCGGTAATATCCAGTCAAATCCTGTGAGCCCCGCCCTTGTGAGCTCCACCCCAACCACACCTGTGTTCTCACCTAAGTTAAAGACCGGTGTGTGTTTCACTTCCTGTTTCATTACACTGTGTTTATTAAACAGCCCTCCAGGATTTCTTGATTTTGCAATCGCAGAAATTGACACAAAATCATGCAAACTACAACAACTGGAGGAGTTTGCAATTTTTCAAAATTACTGCAGATTCATGCAGATTTCCCCCAGATTTTGGCAAAACCCTCTTCACAAAAAAAACTGCGAAATCCTGTACGGCCTGAAAAATACACAAGGCTCAGATAACCGTAAAATGTAAATGAGACATTCTGAAGTGTGTTTCCTATAATGCACTGCTGTGGGATGGGCGTGTCTTCTGCGCTGTGTTGTAGATGATTGGATATCTGAGAGCTCGTCGGACGTATTTGAGTCGGATGAAGTCGTCAGCATGGTGGCGTCTGTGCTCAGCGCCCGTCACAGTGCCCTTAAACTCTTCCTGGACCGCTGTGTGGTGACGCTGGGGCCCGACACTGCAGCCACGCCCAGCTGTGACCTCATCAGTTACCATGGGTCAGAGCCACACCCCTCACCTCACATTTACGCCAAAACAGGAACACATCATTACATACAGTCAGTAGATGAGGAGTGGTCAATAGCACGCCCCCTGGTGGAAAAATCAGCATGCAGTGTCTGTCAAAAAAATACATTTATAAATTTTATATTTATATCTTTTATATAAAAAAAAGTTGTGCTATAAAAATTTAATTCCAAACCTGACTCCGTGTGTGTGTGTCTGTGTGTGTGTGTCTGTGTGTGTGTGTGTGTGTGTGTGTGTTGTTTACTGTGAACTGTCCCGTGTGCTTTAGGTGTCATGCTGACTCAGCATCAGCTCAGTCCTCCACCTCCTTCCTGCCCGGGGCAGATGGTCATGTGCTGAGGGTGAAACTCAACCTGCTGCGTTCACTCGGAGATAACCGACTCTCAGACACCTCTGTGAGGAGGAGTTATGGTTCCTACTTAACACACCGCAAGTGTTGAGACAGGTTTAACACTTCAATAAAGCTGTGTGTGTGTGAGAGATCGAATGAGAGAGTGAGGGAGAGGGGTTTGCTTTTAGGTAGATGTTACTGGAAAACCTCTTGTTGCAACAGTGCTTAAGAATGATTGATTACAACACACACTGTTTGGTGCACAACCTCAGTGAGGTGTTGAGGTTGTGTGATTGAGGTTGTGTGATTGAGGTTGTGTGATTGCGGTTGTGTGGTTGAGATGTTGCGGTTGTGTGGTTGAGAGGTTGCGATACTGAGGTTGCGATACTGAGGTTGTGAGGTTGCTGTGTCCCTGCAGCTGCTGAATGAATGGGTTTTATTCCTGCAGATGTTCCTCACATGCTGGATGAAGACAGCTGATCCAGTTCAGGAGAAGAACTCTGTGAACAGAGCGTGTAGCTACATGGGGAACAGGTGAAAACCACTTCTCCACAGAACACTGCTGATCCTCTTAGATTCATCTAACTCTTTATTTCTGCTGGCTCTGATTGTCTGTCCTCTGTGAGCTGAACATCCCGTTAGAACTCACAGAACATTTTACTGAGACGGAAATAAAGAAATAATTCACTAACGGTCATAAAGAACCTATGAACCGCAGTGTGTGAATAAAGAGCTCGTGCTGCATCCACATCATCCGAGAAGAACCATAACTCCGTCTGGGGAGAAACCGTGAAATTGCACAGTGTGCTTCAGCTCTGTGAAATATTTCTCAGTACTGTGACTGTAGGTTTGTAGAATTAAACCTGATTCAAGTTCGTTACGTTTTATTAAAGGTGCAGAGGTCAGAGTCTGAACCGCTTCTCTTTCCTGTACTCACACTGACACCTAGTGTTCAACCACGGAACTGCAGCTTAACATTCAGCACAGCAGAACAGCTTTAACCTTATTGTTACACCAGACAGCTGTGTGTGTGTGTGTGTGTGTGTGTGTGTGTAGCTGGAGCAGTGTTGATGAGAAGCACAAGATGTGCAAGTGCTGTGACAGGAAGTGTGATGTCTTCAGCCAGAGACAGAGGAGTACATGAGGCCCAAGAGCATTGCATCATCAGGTAACACATTTGCACACGCACAGAGACGCACATTACATGAATATTTAATTGTGAACATTTAATTAATTAATAGTGTATATTGATATGTAGTTGTGGTTAATTTGATGTTTTTGTGTTCTGATTCAGACTCTGCGAGCTCTGTGCCGTTTACTCTCGGGCCCATCGCCCTGCAGAACTGAACTCTGTACTGCATTTCAATAAACCCTCAGTGCAAACAAGTGAAATTTATTTATTGCACACACTGACTGTATAGTCTGTTTTTTTGCAGCACATCCTGGTTCTGGAGATCCCTCTGTCCTGCCCTTTTCATTAACAGTGGCTCATTAACGGCACTTCCTGAGTGTGTGTGTGTGTGTGTGTGTGTGTGTGTGTGTGTGTGTGTGTGTGTGTGTACTGAAATGTGCAGGACAGGGTGCGGGGGTTTCTCCAGGACCAGGGTTGGAAGTCTGTGCTTTACAAATGTATAATTCCAGTCCTGTTAGTTTGCTAATTAGCTGATGTGCTAGGAGTGAAGACACAGTAGTGTTCACAGTGAAGTGTTGTGAAATGTTCAGGATTTTATCATTCTTCATTATTAACTGCTTTCAACATTTTGGAAAGGAAACCATGACACAACACATCAGTCAGGGGTGAGTGATGTTCCTGAAATCTGTACTGAAGGTGACTCGACTCCTCTCTCACACTGCACAGAGCAGAACGGGGCCGAGCGGTTATAAACACACTTCTGAAACGGGTTCACTGCATGTCCTGTACGTGAGAGAAATTAAACTGGTCCATATCAGAGCCCCCCTACACACACACACACACACACACACACAAAGGAATGACTGTCGATTTTGTGTGTGTGTTTTGTCACTGATTGTTATAAGCTGTGATGAAAGTGGCATTATTTAACTGTTAATAACTTCTTGTGATTAAATGCTATTTTTGTGAAATTATTTTACCAGCACGGTATTATACAGAATGTGCCACTTGATTTTCACCTTTTAAATCGGTGTTAGTTTTACTATAATGCATTATCAAGTTATTTTTTCATCTACACACTAAAACATGTTACATTAAGTGCAGAAGTAATTGAATAAAAACGGAGTAAATGGCTGAAGTGAGTCGCGATTTGTGATCAACGTGTAAAACTACATTTCCAGTGATGTAAAGGCTGCACGTGGAGGCCGAAATATTGCGTCACATCCGGCTAATGGCGGCGGGAGCTCAACTCCGTGACAGGAATGCTAGCTTTGGTAGCTAACTAATAATAAGTTGAAGTTTGCATTAAAAGTCGGGTATAAAGATCGCTTTACCTCATAATTTGTGGAAACAAACTGTTCGGTGCAGGTATTTTCCTAAATAAAGTGTGAGATTTGAGAATATGTATAAATATATATATTATTAGCCATCACTCTGTTAGATTTATCTTTACTAACATGTCTTATATAGCGCGTGTTTTCTGACCGGTTTTGTTTAAAAACTTTCATTTCTACATTTCACTTATTCAATAATATTGATTTTACACAGCGGT
Source organism: Cranoglanis bouderius (assembly GCA_023630585.1). Classification (NCBI taxonomy): domain Eukaryota; kingdom Metazoa; phylum Chordata; class Actinopteri; order Siluriformes; family Cranoglanididae; genus Cranoglanis; species Cranoglanis bouderius. Next base: position 17,772,523 of record CM042565.1, on the reverse strand, counting down.
TATTTGTGTAGCTGTGACATTAGAATAGGATGTTTAATATAACTTTTATTTTTCAGCCGAATTTACTTTAATTAGGAATAATACAGTGTTAGTGGTGTGTTAAAACCTCACACAGAGTTTAATCACAATATCACTGAATATAAACTAATTATTCTGATATAATGGAGTTTTACACGGTAGTGTCAGTACTGGTTAAAGTTTTATAGGTTTTAAATGTTCTAATTGGTAATAATGGTTTATTTCAATAGAAACCTTTAACAAAAATCATCAAAATGTAAAATGATCAGTTTAAAATAAAAATTGTGTATATTTATTAAATGAGAGAGTTTAAGAGGTCAGATCGGTTGGTATAGAGGTCATTCTGTATAGACCACCGGCTCAGGGTTTGTTTGTTTTTTAATTAAATAAAAATAACAAATAATTTAAAGAAGTATGACATATATCTGTTTTTCACTAACTGTGTGTGTGTGTGTGTGTGTGTGTGTGTGTGTGTGTGCGCGCGCGCACAGTGTGAGCGATGACTCGGCCTCTGTTCGGTGGTGCCATGTCCGCTGTCCTCCCCCCCATCACCAAAGACATCAGGTACCATTCTCTCTCTCTCTCTCTCACACACACACACACACACACACACACACACACACACACTCTCATATTGGTATCAGTGTGAAATATCGGTGTGACACCATCAGACATCACCCCTGCAGACCTTTACGGTTTTGTACAGGAGCTTTGAACTTTAACATCAGTTAACTCCTCTCTGATATATAGGGACCCCCTGGAAGCCCCGCCCACTCCCCCCGGTCTCACATTACTAACGTTTCTCTCGTCTCCACTCGTCTCGAATTTTCCTGCTTGAAACATGTCCTGTCGCGGCGTCCTCACTTTCTGCCACGTTAAATGGGTGTGAAATTAAATCCATCAGTGTGTGTTCCACGTAGCTAACATTACACACGGGCATAACTAACCTTACTTAAATATATTTATTATATATACATTTACCGTAAAACCTTGTGTATATGCTCTGTAGCAGGATGGAGAGGAGGAGGGAGAAGATCAGCAGCACTTTTATAAAGTTAGAGGAGCAAATCTTTTATCTTCAGTACAATCAGTATATCACTTCACACACTGTACATCTCTGGAGTGATGATGATGTACTGTACTGCTTCTGTCTCTCTCTCTCTGTCTCTCTCTCTCACTCTCTCTGTCTCTCTCTCTCACTCTCTCTGTCTCTCTCTCTCTCTTTCTCTCTCACTCTCTCTGTCTCTCTCTCTCTCTCTCTCTCTCTCTCTCTCTCTCTCTCTCTCTCTCTCTCTCTGTCACAGTGAGTTGAGGGAGATTCCTGATAATCAGGAGGTTTTTGCTCACACACACACAGATCAGAGCATCATCATAGAGCTGCTCGAGTATCAGAGTCATGTGGAGGATTCACAGGCTGCCAGGTAACTAACACACACACACAGAGCCACGCCTCCATCACAACCAGTACATGTTCAATCAGATTTAATTAAAATTCTCTGTGTGTGTGTGTGTGTGTGTGTGTGTGTGTGTGTGTGTGTGTGTGTGTGTGAGGTATCACTTTGAGGATGTAGCAGGCAGTAATAAGGCGATGGAGGCAGGGAAGATGGAGGTGGTGGAGGTGCAGCGTGTCCCTCAGGCTCAGCTCTGTCTCAGCCAGTGCAGCTCGGCCTGGATCCTCACCGGAGCTCAGCTCATCTCCAAATTCAATGAGGAGGTCTCACACACTGTCTGTCTGTCTGTCTGTCTGTCTGTCTGTGTACTATTAAGTGTGGTGTTATGGTAGTTTGGGATGTGACCCATGACCCCGAGTGATCACTGGATGACATCAACATGACCGTTAGTTCTTCTTCAAAATGAACTGACTGAAACTCTCTCACACACACACACACACACACACACACACACAGACACACACTGCTGCTCACACTCTGATGACTTCATGGAAATTCTGTTAAATGTTGTGAAATGTGAAATATTTTGGAAGGGAAGCTGAGCTTGTGATTCGCTCACTGAGAGGGTCACGCTTCCTGTTTCATAACTCTCTGTGAACTTCTCCCTGAACCCCGTGATCCTGAGTGTGCTGAGTCCGAGTTAAATCTGAGGTTTTATCTAAATATGATCAGATACTCTCATAGAGGCCTGAACATGAAATTCTGATCTTTAAGCGTCACATATGAGCTAAATAGACACTCAGTCATCCATACATGTCTGATATCTGATACGAGGCCTTAAGGGTCTGAGTGATAGATCAGATATGTAATGTTAAGGTTCTCAGGTCTGATTGGGGTTTTCCTTCAGAATCTGTATCTTATTATTACAGGTATTCTCACCAATCACAATCAGTAATGATCAATAACACACTGTGGACCACTAGGGGTCGCTAGTGTGTGTGTGTGTGTGTGTGTGTGTGTGTGTGTGTGTGTGTTTATCACTAACAGGAACAGAGTTTAAAAGTGTAACCTTAGTGTTAAAATTCAGTAAAACATTTCTAACCTGTACCAGTTCAGTATATATTCATATTCTATATACAGTATGGAGTGTATGATGATGAATGGACTCATATGGGACTGTGTGTGTGTGTGTGTGTGTGTGTGTGTGTGTGTGTGTTGCCAGGCAAAAAACATAGTGAAAATCCACCTGTGTTTATTCCGTCTGCCGGAGTACACCACTGACGTCCTGATCACCTTCAACGACCCGGTCAGCATCAGGTCTGTCACACACACTCACACACTCACACTCACACACACACACACACACACACACACACACACGGGCAGAGTGGAGACATGGACGCGCTTTTAACTGGTTTATATTTTAGTGTGAGTTTTTCCTGACATTCAGTTCTGTTTAACTAAATGAAGACTCCCTCCCTCTCTCTCTCTCTCTCTCTCTCTCTCTCTCTCTCTCCCTCTCTCTCTCTCTCTCTCTCTCTCTCTCTCTCTCTCTTTCTCCCCCACTCTCTCCCTCTCTCTCTCTCTCTCTCTCTCTCTCTCTCTCTCTCTGTCTCTCTCTCTCTCTCTTTCTCCCCCACTCTCTCTCTCTCTCTCTTTCTCCCCCCACTCTCTCCCTCTCTCTCTCTCTCTCTCTCTCTCTCTCTCTCTCTCTCTCCCACTCTCTCTCTCTCTCTCTCTCTCTCTCTCTCTCCCACTCTCTCTCTCTCTCTCTCTCTCTCAGTCCTCTCAGCAGTAGCAGTAGTGCGGGTGCCGATGGTGTTTGGACAGTGCAGGACTTTCACACACTTGTTCAGTCTTTCCAGCTGCTCGACCCTGGAGTGTTTGGATAACACACACACACAGACACACACACACCTCTAAAGTGTAAATAAATGTGTTATCCACTTTGTGTTTACTACATTCTTGTTTAGACTGTGTGTGTGTGTGTGTGTGTGTGTGTGTGTGTGTAGGATGTTGGATTATTTTGTAAAGAGGTTTTAAAAAAAACCTGTTATAAAAAAGGCCAAATACAGAGTTTGTTTTGAATAAACAGAGAATAAATCACTCTCACACACACACTGATCTCACACACACACACTGATCACACACACACACACTGATCACACACACACACACACACACCGATCACACACACACACACACACACTGATCTCACACACACACACTGATCACACACACACACACTGATCACACACACACACACACACTGATCACACACACACACACTGATCACACACACACACACACACTGATCACACACACACACACACACACACTGATCTCACACACACACACACACACTGATCACACACACACACACACACTGATCACACACACACACACGCAGGAGTTTTTTTTTTTACAAACACTTTATTTGAATTGTTTGCTGTATTACAGGCTGAACATCAGCTTTATTTACACATCAGTCCTGTGATGGACGTTAGCATTTAGCAGCGGTGTTAATCCCAGGTGTAACTGTACAGCGGTGTTAATCCCAGGTGTAACTGTACAGCGGTGTTAATCCCAGGTGTAACTGTACAGCGGAGTTAATCCCAGGTGTAACTGTACAGCGGTGTTAATCCCAGGTGTGACTGTACAGCGGTGTTAATCCCAGGTGTAACTGTACAGCGGAGTTAATCCCAGGTGTAACTGTACAGCGGTGTTAATCCCAGGTGTGACTGTACAGCAGTGTTCATTACATTTTCAGTTCAACTCAGTTTTATTTATATAGTGATTTTAATAATGGAGGTTGTAACAAAGCAGCTCTACAGAAATGTGGATATGGATTTAATTCGGCTCACACCCTGACTGTGCAGTGTTCAGCACTCAGTACAACAGGAGACAGGAGTGTGTTACAGCAAGGCTTCAGGTGAGACATTATTTACATCTGACTCCTTTATACAGTTCACTCATATTTAATGCCATATTAAACCTGCTGTGTGTGTGTGTGTGTGTGTGTGAGAGAGAGACACTCCTAGGACACCGAATGAGCAGTAACACATCCTCTGTCTCCACGTTCCAGAGACACACAAGCTGTCTGAGGCTGGAGATGAATTTTATTTCTTTATGCAGTCAGTAATAAATAAATGATAAATTAAATATATAACCATTAAGGACTGAAGGTAAAAGCTGCACAATGTCTTCACTTCTCACTGACTTTATCTCACATTATTCCAACAGAATAGAAAAAACATGATATCCAGTTTGTATAATTCAGTCTGTTTCATCTGGTTATTATTATTATTATTATTATTATTATTATTATTATATCAGAGTGACTGGGATGTGAATGAGCACAGTAGTGGATCGTGTTCAGTATTACACTGTGTTGTACTGTAGTGTAAAATCAAATATTCTGTCAGTCATGAGAATTTAATTTGACTCTGTGAGTAGTGTTGGATTTTATTACTACATTATTATTATTATTATTGTAGTTTATTTGGTATTAAACGGTTTTATTACACACTATTTTATAGAAGTTGAACGATTGATTGGTTTTGCTGATTAATCTGCACCGGTACCTGATCCCTAGCGCCGTGTGACTGGGTGAATAAGAAACAGTGTTTTGTAGAACCACTAATGTTAAAAGGTGCTATAGACCATTCAGTACCGTTTATTTTTGTAATAAAGTTCAGCAATATTTTACTTTGTGTTATGTTTGTTATCGGTTGATTAATCGGATATCGGCAGGTACTGGCCCAAGGTGGTTATCTGTAAAAATCCACTATCGGTCGACCTCTGCTATTTTATTGTGTATTTTCCAGTGTTTCCTCCAAAAAACCCCACAAAAGTCCCCTAGATTATGTCATGTATCTTAAAGAAAAAGCTTTAAAAAGGCTGTAAATCAGTCGGATCTCCGTGTTAATATTGAGATCTTTGTTTGAGAAACGTTAACATTACAGCGGGAAGTTTGTGTAAAACCTTCTGGTAAATACTTTCATACAAAAATAACGCTGTAGCATTAGTGTTAAACTGTTACTGTATAAGATACTAAATCTTACACTAATACACTAGATAACTAAATAATAATAATAATACACAGTGATGTACAGCACTGAAACCCTTCACACATAATTAGAATTTAATAATATTAATATACGCTTCTGTGTTAAACTCTCTCTTGTCTCATTACTTCATTACTCACTACTTTAAATCATATTAATTCTTGATGTATAAATTGAGAGTTAATTTCATGTCAGAATCACAGTAATGAGGAGTTTGTGACGTGTTAAAAGCTCTTCTGATCGGATTAGTGTGAAACGTCGGGTTTTGAAATCTCTGCTTTGACAGAAAGTGTCTTACTAACAATTAATTTTACAATCAAATAATCTGTTGACGTTTCTGATAATCGTCTAATCAGTTAATTATTCTCTTTACCAGCAACCAAATTAAATTACAAATAAGGAATTTAACCATTTTAAAATAATGACATAAAAACATTATCTATGTGAATCTTAATAATGATAGTTTTGATCTCGTTATGTAAACTATACCGCATCCGCAGCCGACACGTTCCCTCATTACCTCATCTTTACTCAAGCTGGTTATTACTCTGTATAATGAGCGAGGGCAGTGCACCATGACACGCCCTCACGTGTTAAATATTCATTAGTTTGGATTTTAAAGCCTCAGTCCTGTTGTTGGATGGTGGCATTTTTATGTCAGGCCAAAATAAGAGAGAAACTTTAACTGTGATGTCTAATGTTTTAGAAATGAACACACGGCAGAACTGTTCCTGCAGCATTGATCAGGTTTTACACAGCGACATGATAAAACACTCTTTAAAACAGGGTGATATTAATGTTATTATTAAGACGAGAGAGAGTCATGTTTCTAAACTCCGGTGGACAATAAATCCATCCAGACTTCCTCATCTTCCATCACATTAAACCTCCAAATCTGAGGAGACGTTCAGCTTCCGAGTCGTTTGCTCATTACTGTGACTCCAACGTGTTTGTGTGTGTGTGTGTGTGTGTGTGTGTGTGTGTGTGTGTGTGTGTGTGTGTTTGTGTGTGTGTGTTAGCTGTAGTAAAGTGTTCGTAGCTGGTTCCAGAACAGCAGTGAGAGGATAGTGTGAGGTCCGAGTCTGAAATAGGACGCGCCCAGACCTTTATACAGACCAAATACACCTTCCTTCCTCAGGGTCTTAGAGAAACAGTCCATGAAGCCTCGGTACAGCTCACCCTGCACACACACACACACACACACACACACACACACACACCTACCTCAAATCACATGTTTAATGAAATGCATCAATTTCAGTCAGTCATTACACATGTGATACACCCTCAAAGCCATACAGGTCTCAGAAGGGGCGGGGTCAATGCTATGGGGTGGGGTCAGTGTACTTTACCTTTCCCAGGTGATCCACAGGCTGATTATAGAGTCGTGTGCTGATGACATCAAACGGAGTCATGAACAGAACGACCACCACACTGCTGATCATCCCAGCGCAGAGAGACACCAACCAGCTATCAGCTGAGAATATCTGCATGCAGACAGACGGACGGACGGACAGACAGACGGACGGACGGAGAGACAAGATAACATAAGAGACAGACAGGGAGAGAAAGAGAGACAGAGTGTTAATGTGAACATGTACACACTGAGTGTGTGTGAAGTGCTACTTATCTGAACTTTTCAGCAGTTTGGAATGTGTTCAAACCCAACCAGTTTATCTTGTATTTCTGTCTCACACACACACACACTGTGTTTCATCAGGGGTGTGTGTGTGTGTGTGTGTGTGTGTGTCTTCTGTTTGGCTAATGAACAGCAACTGGTGACTCAATGTACAAACTACACACTACACTGAAACACTACACTGAAACACTACACTGACACACTACACTGAAACACTACACTGACACACTACACTGACACACTACACAGACCCAGTACGACTCAGTACCTCTGCACACCTGCACTTTACGGAACTGGTTTTAGCTGCCAGTATTACTGTTATACTTACAGCCGTGGCCAAAAGTTTTGAGAATGACACAAATATTAATTTTCACAAAGTCTACTGCTTCAGTGTTTTTAGATCTTTTTGTCAGATGTTACTGTTACTGAAGTATAATCACAAGCATTTCATAAGTGTCAATGGCTTTTATTGACAATTACATGAAGTTTATCAAAGAGTCAATATTTGCAGTGTTGACCCTTCTTTTTCAAGACCTCTGCAATTGGCCCTGGCATGCTGTCAATCAACTTCTGGGCCACACCCTGACTGATGGCAGCCCATTCTTGCATAATCAATGCTTGGAGTTTGTCAGAGTTTGTGGGGTTTTGTTTGTCCACCCGCCTCTTGAGGATTGACCACAAATTCTCAATGGGATTAAAGTCTGGGGAGTTTCCTGGCCATGGACCCAAAATGTCGATGTTTTGTTCCCCGAGCCACTTCGTTATCACTTTTGCCTTGTGGCAAGGTGCCCCATCATGCTGGAAAAGGCATTGTTCATCACCAAACTGTTCTTGGATGGTTGGGAGAAGTTGCTCTCTGAGGATGTTTTTGTACCATTCTTTATTCATGGCTGTGTTCTTAGGCAAAATTGTGAGTGAGCCCACTCCCTTGGCTGAGAAGCAACCCCACACATGAGTGGTCTCAGGATGCTTTACTGTTGGCATGACACAGGACTGATGGTAGCGCTCACCTTTTCTTCTCCAGACAAGCTTTTTTCCAGATGCCCCAAACAATCGGAAAGGGGATTCATCAGAGAAAATGACATTACCCCAGTCCTCAGCAGTCCAATCCCTGTACTTTTTGCAGAATAGCAGTCTGTCCCTGATGTTTTTCCTGGAGAGAAGTGGCTTCTTTGCTGCCCTTCTTGACACCAGGCCATCCTCCAAAAGTCTTCGCCTTACTGTGTGTGCAGACGCACTCACACCTGCCTGCTGCCATTCCTGAGCAAGCTCTGCACTGGTGGTGCCCCGATCCCGCAGCTGAATCAACTTTAGGAGACGGTCCTGGCGCTTGCTGGACTTTCTTGGGTGCCCTGAAGCCTTCTTCACAACAGTTGAACCTCTCTCCTTGAAGGTCTTGATGATCTGATAAATGGTTGATTTAGGTGCAATCTTACTAGCAGCAATATCCTTGCCTGTGAATCCCTTTTTGTGCAAAGCAATGATGGCTGCACGTGTTTCCTTGCAGGTAACCATAGTTAACAGAGGAAGAACAATAATTTCAAGCACCACCCTCCTTTTAAAGCTTCCAGTCTGTTATTCTAACTCAATCAGCATGACAGAGTGATCTCCAGCCTTGTCCTCGTTAACACTCTCACCTGTGTTAACGAGAGAATCACTGACATGATGTCAGCTGGTCCTTTTGTGGAAGGGCTGAAATGCAGTGGACATGTTTTTTTGGGATTAAGTTCATTTTCATGGCAAAGAGGGACTTTGAAATTAATTGCAGTTCATCTGATCACTCTTCATAACATTCTGGAGGATATGCAAATTGCCATCATAAAAACTGAGGCAGCAGACTTTGTGAAAATTAATATTTGTGTCATTCTCAAAACTTTTGGCCACAGCTGTACAGCTGCTACATCACACAATAGCTTACAGTTTACTGTCCATGTTCTGTGTATTTATTGTCTTGCACTCGTCTCACACTGTTGTGTATTTGTTGTGTGTGTGTGTGTGTGTGTGTGTGTGCTTATACCTGCAGGTCAGTGATGAGCTCTTTAGCAATGGAGAAGGTGGAGAGCTGAGACGCAGAACCCACACTGACCCTCGGCACCGCCGCACTGGAACCTCGCCAAAGTCCCATAATGCCGTGCTCCCTGTGGATCACCGACAGAGCGTGCATCATCCCCTACACCACAGACACACAGACAGAGAAGAGGGTAGAAGAGAGAGAGAGAGAGAGAGAGAGAGAATATTTTAAATTTTAAAAAAAAGAAAACTAGAAATAAAATGCCTTTGTAATTACTGTTTATAAAGATGTAATTATTAATTATAATGATAAATATTTGTAGTTGTTACTTTAGACAAATACATTTCACCTCCTACAGTTGATCAGCTGCCTGATCCCAATCCAGGCCTTGCTCACTTCCCCTTAGTCACTACAGCAAAGGAGTCTACATGTCATATCTAATCATGTTAATCATGTCTCTGACTCCAGGTTTTGGTTATCAGACTGGAGGAGGTGTGCAGGGGAAATGTGTGTGAGCTGAAGTGGGACTCACCTGGTGCCGGTACTGGTGTCCCACAGCAATGGAGGACGTGGACTGACTCTGCAGGTGTGTTTTTACCTGGAACAATACACAGTGTACATGTGTGTAAGAGAGAGAGAGAGAAGAAGGCAGAACCTCCTCCTCATTTACATATATTTGTTTATTGTCTCAGGGAGTTTTTCCTCTGGCTGCTCATTAGGGATAAATTCATACATTTAAAATCTATATCCTGAATTTATATATTTCTGTAAAGCTGCTTTGGGACAATGTCCATCGTTAAAAGTGCAAATTGAATTTGTTTAACTCAGATTCCGGGTCATCAGTGGAAAACACAGACATACCACATTTCTGCTGAGTAAGTAAAGGACCATGACACACCCTCAACTCCTATATCACAAGCAGAATACAGGTATAGACCAGAAACTTTCACGTCAGTGACGTCGGTGCAGCAGAAAGCTGAGAATCTCTCAAACACATCACAGTTTAGCAGAAATGCTTTTCTAGGAAATATCTAGTCAATTATTTTCTGAAATTTGTGTAAATGTGTCATTAAAAACCTGCACGAGCGACTTTCAGTGACTTTACTTTAACTTTAACCTTGAAATAAAGGGCCAAAAAAAAAAAACGTGACACGTGACCTCATTATGATTATGGACAGAATGACGTCATCGGCTGTGTAGCGCTCTGTGTAGCTTGTATGTTTTATTAAAGCAGAAAGTCGTCATATTGTAAATTCTGATGTGTTCATGGGGTTCTCTGAGGGGCTGTACTGAGAGAAAACCCCCTCTCTCCCCCCCCCTCTCTCTCTCTCTCTCTCTCTCTCTCTCTCCCTCTCTCTCTCCCCACTCTCTCTCTCTATTTCTATTTAAAATACAGACATCACTCTGTGTTTTGTAGTTCACAGTAAATTCACAGTAGTGGACAGGAAGAGCCAATCATCAACTGAGATTTTTAAAATCGCGTGAAAACCCCTGCGCACGCGCACTTCCACACAGTCAGAGGGTAAAATGGTGACACTGAGTGTCATGTGAAAATTAAAGGGAAACCCAAAGTTCTGGTTCCTGGATCCGGTTCCGGTACTCACCAGGTAGATGGGGCTGCCCACGAAGGCTCCCACGACCCCGGACACTGCCCCGGCCGCGGTGCTCTTCACCGTGCTCACGCGCCCGTCCGTGTGGATGTAGCCGGCAGACTCGACGATGGCGTATGAACCGAGTCTCACCCCGTTCATGAAGAACTGATAGAGCAGCCCCGGGACCAGACCCTTCTGCAGCGCGGACACCCCCTCCACGCGCCCGATGGTGTAGAAGGCGTGGAACACGTTCCGGTAGTGAACCCGGTAGGTACCGCGGCTCTTCAGCTCACCCTGGAGCTGCATCCGGGTTTTAACCACCTCCAGCGGGTTGGTGAACAGGCACGCGCCGCACGCGGCCACTCCGCTCAGCATGAAGTCCATGATGATGATGATGATGATGGAGACCAGGAAGTTAAACTGTCTTCATTTAGTTAAACAGAACCGAATGTCAGGAAAAACTCACTCTAAAATATAAACCGGTTAAAAGCGCGTCCATGTCTCCACTCTGCCCGTGTGTGCGCGCGGTCGTGTGTGTGTGTGTGTGTGTGTGTGTGTGTCCCTCAGCGCCTCGGGTCCCCAATGGTTCTGCTCCTCCTCTCTCTCACTCACTCACACACACACACACACACACACACATCCCAGCCTCATAAATAGGGAGACACGTCACCTGACGTCACTGCTGTCATTCATATGTCATTCATATGAGGATGTACAGTGCGGTTCCTCCTCCACCCCTCACGCGGCATTTTCGTGCAATCAGACCGCGGACCTCGACTCTGCCTTCTCTGATTGGACAATTGGAGCACGAGGATTGAAACCCCCCACCCCACTGACGTAAGCGCACGTGACCTGCGTATCCACGGAAACGTCAAACACAATTTCCAGCTACATTCAGTTAAACAGACGGGGGGGTTTGGGTTTTTTATCTCAGCAGTTATAAGAATGATATGATTTATTACAGAACTGTGGACCGAATTATGTAAATAAATAAAGTTTACACACAGCAAATTAAAAATATCATCATTAAGTTATATCAATAAAACATTAAAGACACTACGGCAATACATTAATAATTCAATAAATATCAATAAAAACATTAAGGACACTAAATTAATTAATGAAAAAAAACACACTAAATATTTATATAAAGACTAAAACACATTTAGCACTGCGCTGTCTGTCTTAAATATTTAGGCTTTTTGATTCTGATTTTAGTTCAAATTCCTGACAGCAATAATAAACTCATTTACATGTTCACTTTCTCCTTCTGCAATTTTTCTCAGGATCAATAAAGTTTCTTTCTATTTATCTTTAATTTTTAATATACCTTTAATGTTCATATTTTCTGTCTAAATGAAATAAAAAATAAAAACACATGTATCTCCCCAATGCTAAATGACAAAATACAAAAATAATTATTTTATGGTGAACATATAGTTCACAGCTCATATAGACTGCAGACTATACTGTATAATACAGTTTAAATATTTAACATTTAATGTACAGAATGTCTAAATCCATCTGCTCAGTGTTTATTAATATAAAACATCACATCATCCTAAACCCTAAAACCCACCTGACCCTGCGTCAGCCAATCACATCTCCACCCTCCTGGGCAGTGAATGATCCTCAGAAATTGGGCCGTAGTTTAGCTGCTGTAACTAAAACACTAAAGTAAAATTTATCACAATTTGGGGTTTAATGTGTTTATTTTGGGATTTTAATGTTATTTATAGCGCCACTGACAGCTAATGATGAAGGGTCATCGTGTTAGCTACCATCATCTACCCTCCTCTGTGCTAAACTGTTTCAGATCAAACCTGCTCGTCTACCCTGAGGGTTAAACTGTGTGTGTGTGTGTGTGTGTGTGTGTGTGTGTGTGTGTGTGTGTTATATTATTATTCAGTCCTGTGTCTCCTCATGTCCTGTGAGTTTTTAATCAGCCACAGCACCGGAATTCCTCCTCCTGATCCTGACCTACATTTACACAGAAAAGAGAGAAAAGAGTGAGTGTGTGTGTGTGTGTGTGTGTGTGTGTGTGTGTGTGTGTGTGTGTGTGTGTGTGTGTGTGTGTGTGTGTGTGTGTTATATTATTATTCAGTCCTGTGTCTCCTGTTCACACCCCTGACATTCCAATAGCAAAGCTGAGGCCTTTAATCACAACCCAGATGTCACTCCTTTATAATCACTCCTTTACTTTATAATCACTCTTCTTCTCTTCTTCTTCTTCTTCTTATTATTATTATTATTATTGTTATTGTTATTGTTATTATTATCATTAAAGGAGCAGTTTGGCCCAGCACAGTTTGGCGGTGGTACAGTGAGGATCATCACCTTCTCACAGCTCCAGAGTTCCCCAGTTCTATCCTCATCTCAGGTTACTCTGTGTGTGTTTCTGTGTGTGTGTTTTTGTTTGTGTGTGTGTGTGTGTGTGTGTGTGTGTGTGTGTGTGTAGTTTCATATATTCCCTTCATGTCTGTGTGGTGTTTCTCTGTCCTGTACAGGATGTATTCGCACCTCTTGGGTTCCTGGGACTGACTCCAGATCCACTGTGACCCTGACCAGGATGAAGTGTTTACTGAAAGTGAGTGAATTTATAGCTATGTAATAAACACACTTACAGCATGTTAACACACACGCTAAATGATTTGGGACGGAGCCTGCACTCCAAACACCGTCTGTTATAATAACTAATCAGATATCAGCTATCACTGTGTGTGTGTGTGTGTGTGTGTGTGTGTGTTTGTGTGTGTGTGTGTATGTGTGTGTGTGTGTGTGTGTGGTGTTGTTGTGGAGGCAGTGATGCGAAAACGAGTGCAGGAGCTCATAAAGTAGTCAGTCAGCAGTGTGTGAGGAGTGTCAGTATGGACAAGAGGTGAGTTCACACACACACACACACACACACACACACACACACACACACACACACACACACACACAAACACACACACTATTATTACTTTAGTTAAATAAAATATACTGAATAAATAACAGGATTACAGGTAAGTTAAACAGTTGATGAGTACAAAGCAGGATTTATTTTAGCTGCACAGGAAACACTAAACCAAATATCATTGTAATTTTATTATTTTCCAGCATGTCAATTCTCTGTGTGTCAGTAAATGTGTGTTTCAGTTCTCTGTGTCAGTACTCTGTGTGTTTCAGTTCTCTGTCTCAGTACTCTGTGTTTCAGTTCTCTGTGTCAGTACTCTGTGTGTTTCAGTTCTCTGTGTCAGTTCTCTGTGTGTTTCAGTTCTCTGTGTCAGTAAATGTGTGTGTCAGTTCTCTGTGTCAGTTCTCTGTGTCAGTACTCTGTGTGTTTCAGTTCTGTGTGTCAGTACTCTGTGTGTTTCAGTTCTCTGTGTCAGTACTCTGTGTGTTTCAGTTCTGTGTGTCAGTACTCTGTGTGTTTCAGTTCTGTGTGTCAGTTCTCTGTGTGTTTCAGTTCTGTGTGTCAGTACTCTGTGTGTTTCAGTTCTCTGTCTCAGTACTCTGTGTTTCAGTTCTCTGTGTCAGTACTCTGTGTGTTTCAGTTCTCTGTCTCAGTACTCTGTGTTTCAGTTCTCTGTGTCAGTACTCTGTGTGTTTCAGTTCTCTGTGTCAGTTCTCTGTGTGTCAGTAAATGTGTGTTTCAGTTCTCTGTGTGTTTCAGTTCTCTGTGTCAGTAAATGTGTGTGTCAGTTCTCTGTGTCAGTTCTCTGTGTCAGTACTCTGTGTGTTTCAGTTCTGTGTGTCAGTTCTCTGTGTGTTTCAGTTCTCTGTGTCAGTACTCTGTGTGTTTCAGTTCTGTGTGTCAGTTCTCTGTGTGTTTCAGTTCTGTGTGTCAGTTCTCTGTGTGTTTCAGTTCTGTGTGTCAGTTCTCTGTGTGTTTCAGTTCTCTGTGTCAGTTCTCTGTGTGTTTCAGTTCTCTGTGTCAGTAATCTGTGTGTTAGTTCTCTGTGTCAGTTCTCTGTGTGTTTCAGTTCTCTGTGTCAGTACTCTGTGTGTTTCAGTTCTCTGTGTCAGTACTCTGTGTGTTTCAGTTCTCTGTGTCAGTACTCTGTGTGTTTCAGTTCTCTGTGTCAGTTCTCTGTGTGTTTCAGTTCTGTGTGTCAGTAAATGTGTGTTAGTTCTCTGTGTCAGTTCTCTGTGTGTTTCAGTTCTCTGTGTCAGTTCTCTGTGTGTTTCAGTTCTCTGTGTCAGTTCTCTGTGTGTTTCAGTTCTGTGTGTCAGTAAATGTGTGTTAGTTCTCTGTGTCAGTTCTCTGTGTGTTTCAGTTCTGTGTGTCAGTTCTCTGTGTGTTTCAGTTCACTGTGTGTTTCAGTTCTCTGTGTGTTTCAGTTCACTGTGTGTTTCAGTTCTCTGTGTCAGTTCTCTGTGTGTTTCAGTTCTCTGTGTGTCAGTACTCTGTGTGTTTCAGTTCTCTGTGTCAGTTCTCTGTGTCAGTTCTCTGTGTGTTTCAGTTCTCTGTGTGTCAGTAAATGTGTGTGTTAGTTCTCTGTGTCAGTTGTCTGTGTGTTTCAGTTCTCTGTGTGTTTCAGTTCTCTGTGTCAGTTCTCTGTGTGTTTCAGTTCTCTGTGTCAGTACTCTGTGTGTTTCAGTTCTCTGTCTCAGTACTCTGTGTTTCAGTTCTCGGTGTCAGTTCTCTGTGTGTTTCAGTACTCTGTGTGTTTCAGTTCTCTGTCTCAGTACTCTGTGTTTCAGTTCTCTGTGTCAGTTCTCTGTGTGTTTCAGTTCTCTGTGTCAGTACTCTGTGTGTTTCAGTTCTCTGTGTCAGTACTCTGTGTGTTTCAGTTCTCTGTGTCAGTACTCTGTGTGTTTCAGTTCTCTGTCTCAGTACTCTGTGTTTCAGTTCTCTGTCTCAGTACTCTGTGTTTCAGTTCTCTGTGTCAGTACTCTGTGTGTTTCAGTTCTCTGTGTCAGTACTCTGTGTGTTTCAGTTCTCTGTGTCGGTACTCTGTGTTTCAGTTCTCTGTCTCAGTACTCTGTGTTTCAGTTCTCTGTGTCAGTACTCTGTGTTTCAGTTCTCTGTGTCAGTACTCTGTGTGTTTCAGTTCTCTGTGTCAGTACTCTGTGTGTTTCAGTTCTCTGTGTGTCAGTACTCTGTGTGTCAGTACTCTGTGTGTCAGTACTGTGTGTGTCAGTACTCTGTGTGTGTCAGTACTCTGTGTATCAGTACAGCCGTGGCCAAAAGTTTTGAGAATGACACAAATATTAATTTTCACAAAGTCTGCTGCTTCACTGTTTTTAGATCTTTTTGTCAGATGTTACTGTTACTGAAGTATAATCACAAGCATTTCATAAGTGTCAATGGCTTTTATTGACAATTACATGAAGTTTATCAAAGAGTCAATATTTGCAGTGTTGACCCTTCTTTTTCAAGACCTCTGCAATTGGCCCTGGCATGCTGTCAATCAACTTCTGGGCCACACCCTGACACTGATGGCAGCCCATTCTTGCATAATCAATGCTTGGAGTTTGTCAGAGTTTGTGGGGTTTTGTTTGTCCACCCGCCTCTTGAGGATTGACCACAAATTCTCAGTGGGATTAAGGTCTGGGGAGTTTCCTGGCCATGGACCCAAAATGTCGATGTTTCGTTCCCCGAGCCACTTCGTTATCACTTTTGCCTTGTGGCAAGGTGCCCCATCATGCTGGAAAAGGCATTGTTCATCACCAAACTGTTCTTGGATGGTTGGGAGAAGTTGCTCTCTGAGGATGTTTTTGTACCATTCTTTATTCATGGCTGTGTTCTTAGGCAAAATTGTGAGTGAGCCCACTCCCTTGGCTGAGAAGCAACCCCACACATGAGTGGTCTCAGGATGCTTTACTGTTGGCATGACACAGGACTGATGGTAGCGCTCACCTTTTCTTCTCCGGACAAGCTTTTTTCCAGATGCCCCAAACAATCGGAAAGGGGATTCATCAGAGAATATGACATTACCCCAGTCCTCAGCAGTCCAATCCCTGTACTTTTTGCAGAATAGCAGTCTGTCCCTGATGTTTTTCCTGGAGAGAAGTGGCTTCTTTGCTGCCCTTCTTGACACCAGGCCATCCTCCAAAAGTCTTCGCCTTACTGTGCGTGCAGACGCACTCACACCTGCCTGCTGCCATTCCTGAGCAACCTCTGCACTGGTGGTGCCCTGATCCCGCAGCTGAATCAACTTTAGGAGATGGTCCTGGCGCTTGCTGGACTTTCTTGGGTGCCCTGAAGCCTTCTTCACAACAGTTGAACCTCTCTCCTTGAAGGTCTTGATGATCCGATAAATGGTTGATTTAGGTGCAATCTTACTAGCAGCAATATCCTTGCCTGTGAATCCCTTTTTGTGCAAAGCAATGATGGCTGCACGTGTTTCCTTGCAGGTAACCATAGTTAACAGAGGAAGAACAATAATTTCAAGCACCACCCTCCTTTTAAAGCTTCCAGTCTGTTATTCTAACTCAATCAGCATGACAGAGTGATCTCCAGCCTTGTCCTCATTAACACTCTCACCTGTGTTAACGAGAGAATCACTGACATGATGTCAGCTGGTCCTTTTGTGGAAGGGCTGAAATGCAGTGGACATGTTTTTTTGGGATTAAGTTCATTTTCATGGCAAAGAGGGACTTTGAAATTAATTGCAATTCATCTGATCACTCTTCATAACATTCTGGAGGATATGCAAATTGCCATCATAAAAACTGAGGCAGCAGACTTTGTGAAAATTAATATTTGTGTCATTCTGAAAACTTTTGGCCACGGCTGTACTCTGTGTGTGTCAGTACTCTGTGTGTCAGTACTCTGTGTCAGTACTCTGTGTGTGTCAGTACTCTGTGTGTCAGTACTCTGTGTCAGTACTCTGTGTGTCAGTACTCTGTGTGTCACTCCTTTTTGTGTTTTAGCATTCTATGTGTCAGTACTTTGTGTCAGTAAATTGTGTTTTTGTATTTTGTGTCTGTAATCTGTGTTAGTACAGTGTTTGTGTCAGTAAATCATGTCATATTATATTATATTATATTATATTATCTCTGTCTATTTATCTATCTATATATTATATATCATATTTATATTATATTATATTATAAACTCAGATACAGTTGGGTTAACAAGAGAAATCATAGAAGTGTGTGTGTGTGTGTGTGTATGATTGAGCATCAGTTAGCCTAATGAATAATTTGTGCGGTGTGATTGGGGCTCGTTTTACAGGTGCATTATGGGGGATCGCTCACTCTCACCTCATCCTGTGCTCGCTTTGTCTCTGCTTCATGTAGCCTCACGCTGACCTTTGACCTCCGTGTATCACCCTGTCTTTATCTCTTCATCCTCTCCACCCT
>CM042565.1:17737012-17742012 GCA_023630585.1 Cranoglanis bouderius | reverse complement strand
TTATGAGATATTGCGGAACAACACATAAAACAAACACTGATACTGAAGCTACATTTAAATACGTTTAAATCCGCTTTGCTCTATTGATTGGAGCCGAATTTGACAGAAATGTATTTACACTCCACACACGGGCTGGCGAACAGTCGAAAAGTGTATAAAGGTTCATTTCTTTTACCTCCTCTCCCGCTGAAAAAACACACACACTCACAAACACACACTCACACAAACACACACTCACACTCACACAAACACACACTCACACAAACACAAACACACACTCACACTGTGATTTCGCCCCGTCCTCTGCTCCAAAACAACTCCGCTTACTTCCGGCTTACTGAAAAACTCCACGCGCTCTCGGGGAATTCCCCAGGAGGCGGAGTCAAAAGGTCACGTGACACAACACAGCCTCCAATCTCGGCTTTTAATTTTTAAAGACTGCACGAGCATGGCGTCTAAAATGTTGTATCGTTTAGTTTTGTTTTGTTTTGGTTTTTTTTAACTGATTGACTTTCAAGCCATTTCGAGCACACATCTTGTGGCGGGAAACACACAGCGCGCGATCCCGTTGTTTAATCGTCTGAATAAACGGCCGTCCTCCAGGGGGCGCTGCAGCACCGGCCAGAGTACACAGAACAGAGACGTCACTGACTCTGTGATTTTTTTTGTCATCGGTATTACCGTAATATCGGACTACTTTTAACCTGTTGGTCTGTGGTTACACCTGAAATGCAGCGAAATTAAACTCCACTGGCTTTTAGATTATTGTAGAAAATAAACTCTGTGACCAGCAAAAGTTTCTGATTCTTACACGTTTTGTTCATCAAGATAATCTTCATAAACGAACACAACTTTTATGAATTTTGAAGCCTAAATACAATCGGCAGAAGTAAAAAGCTAAACTTAAAAGCTATAAACGATCACATGACTTCAGCGTCACCACCACTACGCTTCAGACAACTCCTTCAATCTTTATTTTAAAAACACTGCAATTTGAATGTACTATAAACTGATAAATCTAAAGTTTGAGTTGGAATAGTTTGCAAAAGTGTGAGTGTAAACACGGCGAGGCTGTAGTAGATGAGTTTTCCTGTTCGCCATGATGACGTTTAATGTCCCTGACAACCTCCGTAGTCCCATTTAGCCACCTGTTAGCAACCGACTTTTTCAAGACACGTAAAAGCTTTTTAACAAATGACGAGTGGGGTATTACTGATGTATTTTATGTTGTAGAATAAAACGTGAACATGTCTTGAGCTTGGTTAACCACAGACCTCATTTCAGTCATTTAACCAAAAACCCATTCAAAAAACCCATTGACTTCGGGACGATGGAACTGGAAGTGCTAAAATGCTAACTCATTTTGGGTGTTAAGACTCATTCCTGCAGCACTCTATTAACAGGTGAAATAACATCAGTAAAAATAAAGTACTCATATTGCTGTACTCGTTTTGATGAGCTGGTGACCCTGAATCTGACCCCGCCCTAAACACCTAGAGCTGCACAGGTTGAGGTTTAACAGTCAGAGAAATTTACTGTTCAAAAGACAAGTGAAAGCTAATTCATTCAAATTGAGAAGCGCTACATCAGCTTCAAATGTGGGTTTTAAGTCTGTTATTAGACCCGATTAAATTTTATTTTAGTTTTCCTACCCTGCGTTTACAGTTTGCGGCAACAAACTGACATTCATTTTCTACGTACGTGCATTAACACAGAGCCACGATTTCAGCAACAGAATGATCTTGAATCTCCTCAGACCAATCATACAGCATGTGTGGTCCAACATTCCTTTAATCTCCCACTCGCAACTTTAGTTCCTACCTGTGAACGTTTCCAATTTAATGTTTAAAGCACAAAAATTGGAAGAAAAACTTTCCGTCATATACAGCCTGTTATTAAATGTGTATAGAGACATTACAAATAATAATAAAGTTTGGAAGGAGGTAGCAGAGATGGTTAATGCTTCTGGTGAGTGTACGTAGCTAGTACAGTTGCTTTGCTAATCTAATCTGCCAGTAAAGCTAATACAAAGCCAAGCACATAATATGTAAATCAAAAAACCAAGTTTCACACAATTAGCGTGTTATTTATGTTTAACTAATTAGCTTTAGGCCTCTACTGCTGAATTATTACATTTACATCACGAAAATGTTTTTATGGATTTTTATTACTTGAATTGGGGAGGGGGGGGGGTGCTAGTTGGTAAACTGTTGCCGTATGGCAACAATGTGCAACGATGAAAAGTATCATATAGTCAAAAATAACACAAAATGTATGAGATTCCAATTAACTGCATTTTCCAGACTATAAGTTGCAGAGTTTTTCTGCCACCCAGTGAGAATATAAATGTTATATCTTCTAGAAAGGAATTACAGTTGTAAAAAATATGTGGATGCATTTACTCACTCAAAATACATACAAAAATTAGATCCAAACATGTTTTGGGTGAAGTATATTTTTAATTATTTCTCTTGAAATATAAATTTTAGAAAATAAAGTGCAATTGTAAAATGTCTGAAATTACAACAGTTTTTCTTAATTTCAATGTGAATGATAAATATATATCATCAAAATATAGCACTAGAGAAGCCTAGTGTCTTTTTTGCTTTGTAGGTCTGTTTCAGTTCATTACTGCACATACCACGGTTCCAGCATTACATGTTGTTTAGAGGTTTGGAAAGTCAAACTAATTACTGATAGCTAGCCTTTCTGGAATCAGTCAATTTAATTTGATTTTTCACAGTTGCATAATGTGAGGATGGTTAGTTATTAATCCAGCTAAAGTTTTAAACATGATCTCTTACCTTTTGGACCGTATAATACCACGGCTCCTCCATCTATAATCCATCTACAATATTGATCTCATTTACTATACATTATATCATGTTCTGTAATACTCCATCATGTGAACTGTGAAATGCTTTAGAAACACAATAAAATAAAATAAAAAAATAAAACTGCTGATATTTTGTGTTACCCTAAAGAATTCCTTCTTGAATTATTAGTAGTTATTTTATTTGCACGATTAAACAAATATCTTATGAATGTTTATGAACTTATTTAAAAACCTACAAAAAGCAGTCGTTATGATGAATTGTATACAATCTGGCAACCCCAAGCATCCACAATCAATTAGCTGCCTATCTATCTATCTATCTATCTATCTATCTATCTATCTATCTATCTATCTATTCATGTATGTATGTTTATTTATTTATTATTTTGTAATGGTATGTCAGCATCAATGGCTATTTTCATGGAAAGATCAAAGTAGATATAACAGGATATTCTGTAAATTCTTATTTTATTATTACAGCGATAAAATTTGACAACATTCCAGCAATGTCAAGAACAGCTGTGTAAGGTCCTTCACTTTAATATTTGATGGGAATTCTAGGATTTTTCCTGGTGAGACATTTTGGAAGATTTCTAGGACTTTTTTGAGTAGAATTGGTATGTAGTATTGTTAAGAGTAGGACAGTTTAGTAATCTATTCATGTATTGATGCATCAAAGTCCATTTTTTGGTGAAGAAATTCAAAACTCTGAAGTGTAATGTTTAATCTAGTGGACAAAGTAAATACAGACTGAATAACTTTACCACTTATATCCCCAAAAGACTTTAAATGGTCCTGTCCCTGCGGTGTGATACAGGAGCTGCTAATACAGTTAAAGCAATAAAACTGAACAGGAAAACAAACAAACAAACAAACAAACAAACAAACAAATAATAAATAAATAAATACATTTGGTTCAACTTATAAATACCACACAGAGAAAACTAGACAAAATGTCCATGTGATTTGGGGGAAAAAAAGAGGGAATAAGAGAGAGAGAGAGAGAGAGAGAGAGAGAGAGAGAGAGAGAGAGAGAGAGAGAGAGAGAGAATAAAATATGTTGAATAAGAGACAGAAGAATAAAATAGACACTGAATAAGACAGAGAGGATAAGAGACAGAGAGAGGGGGAATACAATAGAGAGAGAGAGAGAGAGAGATGTTGAGAAGCGCGTGCTGTGTGAGGTGTTTAGTTATAAATAGCGACTGGTTGTTATCCCGCGCTGTGCTCCCGTTCGGCCAATCAGGTGAGGCGCGCGACGAGAGTCGTTGGCGCCAGTGAATTTGAAAACGTAGCGCTCGTGCGGTTTAACGGTCACTGCGGAGGAGACGCGCGCGAACTGACCAATAAAAACACAGCTGAATAAACAGAGCGCAGCCATGTTGACTCAGCGCTGCTCTGAGAGCCGTCAGTTCAAATCATGTTTACTGTGAAACTGAGCAGTCAGCTGACTCCCCGCATCCCCTACACCACCTCAAATCTGCCTTCTCTCTTTCTCTATCACTCACTTCTCCATTCAGAGTGAAAAAGCTGTGTAAAACCAGGACACACTGCCTCACATTCATATAATATGCTTCTCATTGCTTATTCACCTGATATAACCCCGATGAGGTGTGATTTCATTCACCCGCGGAGAAAAAACACACCAATACCGTGCCGAATAAAGGATTAAGATTTTTCTGAGGTAAATAAAAGTGTTTTACTGCAATATTTGCTCCAGCTACATGTTCCTCTGTTCCCTCGGTGACGTCACGATCTCCGAGCTGAACTGGGAGCTAACGGTTTTTATTCTACATTATACTAACTGTCAGTGTTAATAAAATAAGACTCAAGGAACACAAAGTATTCAATAATTAGTTTAGTATTTATTGTGTAATTCTGAGGTGTAATACGACGGGGGGGTGGGTGAGAATCAATGTGCCGATCATTTGCTAATTTTCCTCCATTTGAACTGTAGTTAGCCGGCTAACTTATACACCTGTGTGGAAATTTTATGGTCTGTGACAAAATATTTAAAAATATTTTAAATATTTCAGGAAACAATTTCAGAAATCCCTTAAGGGGAAGTACATGGGCTTTTGTGCAACTCATTTAATTCGAAGTGTATAAAATGTTGTTATACCAGTGGGAAAAAATCACAATGTCTATGTTTACATTCTACGTA
>CM042565.1:17719512-17727012 GCA_023630585.1 Cranoglanis bouderius | reverse complement strand
ACACACTCCATTCTATCAGATGATTACAGTTACACATAATGATTAATGTATTTACTGAACCTATTGTACATGTATAACATGTTTGTAACATGCTCCTGTGTGTCTCCTGACTGGATCAGTCCAGCGTTAATCTGGAAATTAACATGTATAACCGTGTGTGTGTGTGTGTGTGTGTGTGTGTGTGTGTGTGTGTGTGTGTGTGTGTGTGTGTGTGTATACCTCTGTTCTTTTCTCCGGCGTTTCTCCTCCTCATGCAGAACCTTTTTCAGTTGCAGAAACAGCTGGTGTTTCTCCTCCTGCAGACCCTGAAGCTTCTCCCCCATCTTCATAATCTAATAAACATAGAGAGAGAGAGAGAGAGAGAGAGACAGAGAAAGAAAGAGAAATGGTGGTGGAGGGGGGGTGTCGGTGGAGGAGAGGAGGTGTGTCAGTGGTGGTGGAGAGGAGTGTGTCTGCAGAGGAGGGGGTGTCGGCGGAGGAGAGGGGTGTGTCGGCAGAGGAGGGGGTGTGTCGGCGGAGGAGAGGGGGTGTGTCGGCAGAGGAGGGGGTGTGTCGGCAGAGGAGGGGGTGTGTCGGCAAAGGAGGAGGTGTGTCAGTGGAGGGTGTGTGGTGTTTTATAGTTATCCGTGTGTCACTCACCTGCTCTTTGGTTTCCTCTAAAGACATCCTCTCCTCCATCTCCTTCTTCCTCTTTCTCTCCTCCTCCTCCTTCAGCTTCTGCTCCATCATTTTATCCACCTCTTCTTCCTCTACACACACACACACACACACACACACACACACACACACACACGTTATCCTACCTTCATCCTCACACTTCCTTTACTCGTCACCCGCACTGAGAGCACTGATTGGCTACCATGTAATCACCTAACCGTGTGTGTGTGTGTGTGTGTGTGTGTGTGTGTGTATACCCACCCTGTCTCTTCCTCTCTCTCTCTCTCATGATGTGTTTGTGTAGAGCACGTGCCATGGCGTTGGACAGCTTGGGCCTCTCCAGCAGGGCGGGCATGATGGGGGGAATTGGCCGGGCCAGCTGAGAGAGAGAGAGAGAGAGAGAGAGAGAGAGAGAGAGAGAACCATATAGACAGACAATCAGGTAGACAGACAGATATTTACTGTATGCCTTATACAGCACATTCAGCAGATCAGAGCGTCGCTTTATGATGACGTCATAAAACATTTTCATTATATTAAAGACTGCCCTTTCAGCTGTCTTCATAAACACATATATTAGCCATAATGCTACATAGTGCTGACTCAGTGAGTGACTGCACCACTTCACCGACATTTTATATCCAAAACATCCACTTTACACGCAGCTGTTCAGCTTAGCATAGCTCACTAATCTAATCACCACAGACTAATCTAATTATCCCAGACTAATCTAATCTAATCAGACCGTCTGTGAGAGTTAAATAAACAGGATTTGGGTTAAACTGAAAGAATTATACCGTCAGTAACTGGAGTTATCGCGCGAACTATTCAAACTACCCGCTTGTTTTATCCTCATCTCCTAAAATATGAGCAGATAAAGTTGATGAAGAATAGTTATGCAGAATTAATTAGAGATAAAAGAGCAGAATTCGGGTTTTTGTTCCGTTAGTAATTTCTCCTCACGCGGCACTCTGACATGACATCCGCTCGGATAAAAATCATCACCGCGGGAATGAGAGAGTTCTCTGAGCCGCACTTTTTCTCCGGGGAATGTTGTCTCTGATCTGAAGCGGACTGTCGCTGAAAAATCCAACACTTTAAACACCACACATTCAGCGACTTTCTCTCCGGCTCTGACAGATTAGCCAAAACAAAAATGGCAAAAGAATTCAGGTGACGCACTTCCGGTAAGGACGTGCCCCCACGGCGTCACGGGCACGCGCGTCACACCAGCGCGGTGTCAAAGCAGTGAACACCATTAACTTTTTTTTTTTTTTTTTTTAATAATATTACAATAATCGGCGCTGAATAGTTAAAGTTTCTGAAGAAAAACATAAGCACAAGAGAAACATCCACACCCTCATTCTCACTGAAACGCTCCAAGATATATGAATATACATGAATATGCTAATTAGGACACGCCCACGCGCCCTCCTGCCATCGCTAGCAGATTATAACTAGCCGATTAGCTAACTGCTAATAAACTAGCTCACATTAATTACACGAGTCACGTTCTACATACATCACGGCTTACATTTTCTCTATTATTTATTTGTTTAATTAACGGCGAGTAACAAACCTGTCACAGTATATTTTGATTCTACAATGACATCCACATCTATTCACCGCTAGCATTAGCTAAGCGTTCGCTAGCCCACCTAAAAGCTTCCGGGTTCCACGTCATTCTGTAAACTCGGACTGTGATTGGTCCAAAGCTGAGGAGCCTATTTCATGACATCACGCCCTGAGCTCATGCGCAGCCCCGCCCCCAAAACATCTGCTTTATACAGAAGTGCTGAAAAAAAAAATAAATCTGATATTAAAAAGAAATTTATGAATTTAACAAAAACGTGAATGTAAATTTAATCCAAAGACCAAAATCTACAGAATCAGCGTTCAGGAAGAAATTAAACATTTAAACACCAAACTGTAGAGTTCAGGAGGAGTTTAAAATCACCCTGAGATCTAATCCTTAAATATCTGGAATTGGTTTGTACTGAGCTTAAATTCCAACACTAAAGACCACTGATGTCCTGCAGCGTTCACTAATAATTCCACACGTGTCTCACTTTAATATACACGTCTTACACCAGACCGGTGCATGTTATTAACACAATTAAAATCCCGTATATTCACTGTACCTTAATCTTAATCAGAGGTGAAGTGGTGTTTAAGATGAACACGCGAGTGCACTTCCACACCCCGGTGAGTCAGTGCTCATCAGCGCCAAACATGAGGTTTTAGACAAAAGAATAATCACAGACAGATTTTTCTCCCACTGTGTTTATAGTGACAGCGTTCAGGAATACAGAGACACCAAAAAGGGAAAAACAAAATCAAAAGCGAATCTAATGCCATGGTCTGCATCACATTGTATATTAGCTACAATAATAATACGGCTATAAAAATATTAAACTGCAAAAAAAATGAAGCAATGTACTGCAAAAACTAAAAAGCATAAAATAAATATAAATCATCAAATCAGAATCAGCGATGGTACATGCACGAGGAGAGTCGTAAAAACAAACACATGGCACTGAAGGAAAGTAAAAAGATTAGAGAGAGAGAGAGAGAGAGAGTGTGTGTGTGTGTGTGTGTGAGTGTGTGTGTGTGTGTGTGAGTGTGTGTGTGTGTGTGAGAAAGCGGGACTTTTCAGGCAGGCCAGAATCATGAACAATGTACAAACACTGCAGAAGTGAGAGCAGGATGTGGAAGTGTCTGTGACACTCGGCTGGACTACTGTATGTTTATTATTCAGTTTAGCAGTGAGGATTGGGACGAGGCCGAACGCTACACATCCTCTCCATACACACTCTCATCACTGTAGGCGATGTACAGGAAAAAATCTTCCTCATGGTGCTCCTGTAACACACACACACACACACACACACACACACACACACACACACACATAAAATACACACATATATAACACACAGATGTAAGTGTCAGTCTCCAGAGGGTGTGAAAGAGTTTGGAGGCCGTTATAAAGTTAAACTGGGCGTTTATTTAGATCACATTTCATCATTTTAAAATGAAAATTTAATTTTTTTTACATTTCTTTTATTGTTTATTTGTGTACTTAATGCTTATTTTGTACATCTAGTTTCTTAATGTTTTACTTTATCTTCATTCTTTTGCATTACTTATGATCATTTATTATTTACTACAGTATCGTACACCACTGTGAGCCACGAGTCTGAGAAGTGATACATAACGTTTATTATTCAGAAAGGAGGAGTACACACTTCTGTACACTTATACATTACTATTTTAACACGAACACTGAGGTGTGTGTGTACAGGTGTGTGTACAGGTGTGTGCGCGCGAGCGTGTACAGGTGTGTGTACAGGTGTGTGTACAGGTGTGTGCGCGCGAGCGTGTACAGGTGTGTGTACAGGTGTGTGTACAGGTGTGTGCTTGGCGTGTACAGGTGTGTCTTGAGCATGTACAGGTGTGTACAGGTGATACACGAAAGGCGTGTACAGGTGTCTTAGCTGGCGATGTACAGGTGTCTTGTGAGCGTGTACAGGTGTCTTGGCAGAAGGCGTGTACAGGTGTGGCAGCGTGGCGTACAGGTGTGAGCGTGTACAGGTGTCTTGGCGTGTGTACAGGTGTCTTGTGGCGTGTACAGGTGTCGCTTGGCGGTGGTAGCTCAGTGGTTAAGAAGTTGGGCTACCGATCGGAAGGTCGTGAGTTCAAATCCCAGCACCGCCAAGCTGCCACTGTTCAAGCTCAAGCTGGCACTTGAGCAAGGCCCTTAACCCTCAACTGCTCCCCGGGCGCCGCAGCAAAAATGGCTGCCCACTGCTCTGGGTGTGTTCACGGTTTGTAGTGTGTGTGTGTGTGTGTGTGTGTGTGTGTTCACTACTCACAACTCATAATGTGTGTGTGCACTAACTTGGATGGGTTAAATGCAGAGGACAAATTCCAAGTATGGGTTACCATACATTGCCTTCACATGTCACTATGTACAGGTGTGTGTGTGAGTGTGTACAGGTGTGTGTATGTACCTGATAGAGCAGGCCCATGGTGGCTGATGTGGGAGGAATGACGTTGTTGACGAAGAAGAAAAGCGCGTCTTCAGCTCTCAGGTGAATCCTTTTCCGGATCAGGAAGTAAAACTGACCCACTGGAATAAAACACACAGGATTAAAGAGGTGTGTTTACCTTTAATGTGGTGTTTGTTATTCAGGCTGATCTCAGGAGCTCTGTTCACATGCAGCACAATAATCTGATCATCACACCGCCCCGGCCGCCAGTCCGATCTCACATCATCACACCGCCCCGGCCGCCAGTCCGATCTCACATCATCACACCGCCCCGGCCGCCAGTCCGATCTCACATCATCACACCGCCCCGGCCGCCAGTCCGATCTCACATCATCACACCGCCCCGGCCGCCAGTCCGATCTCACATCATCACACCGCCCCGGCCGCCAGTCCGATCTCACATCATCACACCGCCCCGGCCGTCAGTCCGATCTCACATCATCACACTGGGTCTCTCAGCATGAACCAGAATCTGCTTTCATCCCTCATCTCCATCTGACTTCCTACAACATTCTGATCACTACAATGAGGGACCAAACACACTGCCGAGTGTGTGAGTGTGTGAGTGTGTGTGTGTGTGTGAGTGTGTGTGTGTGTGTGTCTCATTTCTGTAATCACCTCCCAACTGAGGAAGTGGAGAAAAGGTGCAGAAACGCCAAGGTCTAATAACGTTAGAGTTAATATAAAGGTTAACTGGTTAAAGGTGAGTTATTTTTCCACATTTCATTTACATCTCTCTAAAATGCAGTCTTGAATACGGCAAAGCAAACCGTCACAAAGCTCCTCCTCCCTCGCGCAAGGAATTGTGGGAAATATTCGCTGAAAAAGTGTCCACGGATCCACACTTCGAAAATCTACAGGAAACAGCAGAACATCCGGGTTCTTTTGGGATCCTCATTTCATCATAATGATTTGGGACGCACCCATTCTCATCTCGGATACTGTTTAGCACGGATAGTGTGATAATTGGGACGCAGGGGGTGTGTTCACTCTTCTCATTGGTGATGTTCTGATCACGTGATCACATCCGCCGTCATGAAGAGTCGGTGCGCTGTGATTGGACGAGTCTGCACATGCTCAATAATTATTCTCGGCTCGGCGGGGGGGTCTCTTGTTGCTATGGTAACGCTAACGCCAGATGGTGCTCAACGCATGCGCACTAATGTCGAATTTAATGTAAATAAATCAGACGGAATTTAGTTTGTTTTTTCTCGTCACCTGTCAGGTCGGAGGGAACCAGGTACTTCTTCTTGTCCAGGTCTCCTATCCGGGCTTTGGGAGCTTTCTCAACAATCACCTGAGGGGAGGAAACACAGGAAGAGCGCGAGCGGGTCAGAGAAACGGGGAGAGAAACGGAGAAAAAACCGGAAATAAGCCGTAATGTGGAGGAAATGCGTCACTTCTCTTTAATAAACTTTACACACACGCAGAAAGGTGAACAAAGAGAGTTTTTCCCTCCTTTGACTGAAGATTTTGCTCTAATAAATAACACCTCATATAACTGTACTCTAGTACATCAGAGTTATTCTACAATTATCATTTAATTCCATTTTAAACCTTATTGTTCTTTTATTTACAACATCAAATTAAAGAGCAAGTAAGGCACCGCTAAGCTGCTAGCTACTGTGCGTTTAGCTGAAATAATATCCCAAAAACTATCAACGACATCAGTGACAATCCACAGATCACACCAAGTCAGAAGCGTTTAGAAAGGAAACGTTAATGTTGATTAATCTGATGAGGTTTAAACGCTAATTTCGCTTTGTCATTGTCACTAAGCTAAGCTAAGCTAAACTAAGCTAAGCTAAGCCCGCGTTTTTGTCAGGCACTTACAGGCACTCTGTCCGGGTATTTCTTCCTGATCTTCTCTCCCTCAGACCGTCTCTTCTGAAACGAATGCTCTTCTTTGTACACGAACTTCATGTCGGAAAGATTTCTGGGAGATTTTAATCTCCGATAAAGAAATAAATCGGCTCGGTTTTATTTCTGCTCGCTGAAGCGGAGGATGTTTACAAACTGACTGCGGCGAACGCGGAAGGATATCGAATAACACGGGATATGGGGGCGGGGCTACGTACGTAACGCGATGACGCGGCAACATTGATCTTTCTGGGCTGAGTGAGGATATATAACCGTCTTTTAAAATAATAATAATAATAATAATAATAATAATAATAATAATAATAATAAACAACCACCACCATAAAAACACACATGATGAGGGCAGGAACTGATGAGGTTTAAACGTTGAAAAGAAGAAAACATTTTAAGGTGGAAATGAAAAACAATCAATGAATCACGTGATTGTTCAGTTCACATACAGCACATCATTTATCTCTCCATCATCACACCATCACAATAAACGACGCTGACAAGAGTTTTATTGGAAATAACGCACAGACCTGAGGACGTGTGCGCTCGCTCTCACACACACACACACACACACACACACACACCTTACGCTTTTCTATTGTTCAAACAGGCAGAGAGCAGGTCAAGTATGATATACATGAACGAGAGAGAGAGAGAGAGAGAGAGAGAGAGAGAGAGAGAGATGTATGAAGAAAGAAAACAATACACAGGATGACTGGGAGTTTACTTTCCTCACCAAGTCCATCAAATCAGTCCATGGTACAAAAAACAAAAAGCAAAACAGAAGATAAGTGCAGGTCGTGTGTTTTAGACTCCACACGAAATCCCAATACTTCCAGTAATGAACGTGTCCCGAGTCCCTGCTGCTCCGTCTCCGTGATGCACATCCGTGTTTTAGAGGATGAAGTGAAAATTAAAT
>CM042565.1:17712012-17717012 GCA_023630585.1 Cranoglanis bouderius | reverse complement strand
CTAATCTAAAGCTGGTCAGCAGACGGAAGCATGAAGTGCTCTAAAATCTCCTGGTAGACGCTGCATCGACTCTCCAGCACCAGCAGATGACATCCCATATCATCGCTGACTGTGGAAACTTCACACTGGACTTCAAGCAACTTGGATTCTGTGCCTCTCCACTTTTCCTCCAGACTCTGGGACCTTGATTTCCAAATGAAATGCAACATTTACTTTCATCTGAAAAGAGGACTTTGGACCACTGAGTGACGGTCCAGTTCTGTTTCTCCTTAGCCCGGGTAAGACGCTTCTGACGTCGTCTCTGGTTCAGGAGAGGCTTGACACTAGGAATGTGACACTTGTAGCCCATTTCCTGGACACGTCTGTGGGTGGTGGCTCTTGATGCACTGACTCCAGCCTCAATCCACTCCTTGTGAAGCTCCTCCAAGTCCTTGAATCGGTTTTGCTTGACGATCCTCTCAGGCCACGGTCATCCCTGCTGCTTGTGCACCTTCTCCTACCACACTTTTTCCCTTCCAGTCAACTTTCCATGAATATTATTCCATGAATATTGTGGTTGTGTTACTGAACCAGAACTGAGAGATTAAAGGCTCAGGAAACCTTTGCAGGTGTTTTGAGTTAATTAGCTGATTAGAGTCTTCTCTGGTCCACATTTCTGTATTATAAATTCTTTATTCTAATATTTTGAGATACAGGATTTTTGATTTCCATGAGCTGTGAGCCGTAATCATCAACATTAAAACAAAAAAAGGCTTGAAATATTTCACTTTACGTCTAATGAATCTTGAAAATATGAAAGTTCCACTTTTTGAATTAAATTACGGGACAAAACGAACTTTTCCACGATATTCTAATTTTTTTTTTAGATGCCCCTGTAGATTGTGTGTAATAATCCGATGGAGGATCGTATCGGCCGCTGGTCTGGAGAGGTTTGGGATACAGAGATGCCGAGGAAGGAACGATTGCATCATTACAATGGGAAAAATACCGGAAGCTGGTTACGAGTTGGCTGTAGCTGCTAGTCGCTAGCATTAGCATTCAGTTTTTGGATTAATTACCTGCTAACAAGGTCAGGAACATGTGTAGAACTGGAGTCAGGAGTGTGACGAGTCATTAGTTATAAATAATGAAATAAAATGCTATCAAATATTATATAAACATGTGACCAATCAGTGAAGCTCAGTACAGTAAGCCCCGCCCCTAACAGTCTATGCTGCCCGTGTGTTAGTGTGCTGAATGTGAGTGTGAGTGTGTGAGTGTGTGTGAGTGTGTGTACCTGTCTGTAGTATCTGCGCTTGAGGATTCCTCTGTTGTTGTCGAGTTTGTCTGCTACAGCAGAGCCGTAAATCTCCATACTGGCTGTGAACACCACCAACTCGTACCACTGACTCACCTACACACACACACACACACACACACACACACACACACACACACACACACACACACACACACACACACAAAAAAAACACCCAGGAAATGAAGTGTGACAGTGAGACAGGACACAGTGAGACAGAAGAGTGAGACAGAAGAGTGAGAGCAAGTGATTGTTGTGGGTGTTACAGCTACTCAACAGCCTCCTGATAACACCTTCACCTTCACCCCCCCCCCCCCCCCCCCCCTCTCTCCTGCACACACACACACAGCTGCTCAAACATTTTCTCTTAAAACTAACTGTCTGTCCATCAGAACCTCAGCTGACAGATCTGTCTGTCTCTCTCTCTCTCTGTCCATCATCCTATCCGTCTGTCTGTATCAGTACCTCAGAGAGAGAGAGAGAGAGAGAGAGAGAGAGAGAGAGAGTGAGTCAGATAAAGTATTTAATTTTGCTTATACTTTATTATGTACATTTTTTTACTCACCACTTCTAAGAAAAAGTCGACGTGTGGCCTTTTATGGACGAAAAACCTCACCGGGTGTTTATCTATGACCACCTGCGTGCACACACACACACACACACACACACACACACACACACACACACACACACACACAGGAAAAAATAAACATAAAAATGCCAAATGACATTAAGATTGTCACTCAGTGTTCCGGGACTGAGTCCTCCGGGACACACTGGACCCCGTACACACGTCCCTGCTCTTGAAGGACGAGGCCTTTTTCGGAGGCTCCTTATATACTATGATTAGACGATCGCCTCACCTGTTTCACATCACCTTCTTATTTCAACTCGTCACATCGCTATTAGTCCTAAATTGCCCCTGTCCCAACTTTTTTGGAACGTGTTGCATGCATCAATATCAAAATAAACGTTTATCTTCAAAAAACTATGCAGCTGATTAAATAAAACATCAAATACCTCGTCTTTATACATTTTTTGTTTAAATACAAGTCAAAGTACATTTACAAATCACTCCTCTTTGTTTTTATTAGCATTTTCCATACTGTCCCAACTTTTTCTGGAATTGGGGTTGTGTGTGTGTGTGTGTGTGTCTGTATGTGTGTGTCTGTCTGTGTGTGTGTGTCTGTCTGTCTGTGTATGTCTGTGTCTGTGTGTGTCTGTATGTGTGTGTGTGTCTGTCTGTCTGTGTGTGTGTGTCTGTGTGTGTGTGTGTGTGTCTGTGTGTGTGTGTGTGTGTGTCTGTGTGTGTGTGTGTGTGTGTGTGTGTGTGTGTGTGTGTGTGTGTGTGTGTGTGTGTACCTTGAGGATGAAGTCTGGTGGAGTTCCGGGTCGGACTGTAGGCCTCAGCACCCCGTCATGGTGAGAGTGAATCAGAGTCTCATCCAGATCCAGAACCAAGATCTTCCTCTTCACTGCATCTATCACACACACACACACACACACACACACACACACACACACACACAGTCAATTCAATCAAAACTAAGCAGCACACAGAGTTACAGACTCTAGAGTGAAAGTAAAACAGACAGACAGAGCGTGAGACAGAGAGTGAGAGCGAGACAGAGAGTGAGAGCGAGACAGACAGACAGAGTGAGACAGAGAGTGAGACAGAGTGAGACAGAGTGAGACAGACAGACAGAGAGTGAGACAGAGAGACAGACAGACAGAGTAAGAGGGAGACAGACAGAGGGAGAGAGACATAAGGGACAGTGAGACAGACAGAGGGAGACAGACAGACAGAAGGAGACAGACAGACAGAAGGAGACAGACA
Organism: Cranoglanis bouderius; assembly: GCA_023630585.1. Classification (NCBI taxonomy): domain Eukaryota; kingdom Metazoa; phylum Chordata; class Actinopteri; order Siluriformes; family Cranoglanididae; genus Cranoglanis; species Cranoglanis bouderius. The sequence continues at coordinate 17,713,878 of CM042565.1, read as the reverse complement.
GACAGAAGGAGACAGACAGACAGAGGGAGACAGCGTGAATCTCATGGCGCCCCCCTGTGGACAGAAAGATAAACTCACTGAGTCTGTTTCTGGATGCAGGAGAGAGGGGTAACGTGTCATAGCGCACCGTCTGGTACTGAATTATCTGTACAGAGAGAGAGAGAGGGGAGGAGAGAGATGGGGGGGGGAGATGGGGGGGGAGATGGGGGGGAGGGGAGGGGAGGGGGAGCTTTAAATCACCTGCACTGAAGTACACACATCAAACAGGAAGCAGCATGCTCACGTTACTGTTGCTGCTGTAGGTTAATTATTTTAATGATAGAGCAGAAAGAGGTCACGACCACAGCGCTGTGTGTGTGTGTGTGTGTGTGTGTGTGTGTGTGTGTGTGTGTGTGTGTGTGTTTCAAACCACATGCCCGCATACTTAATAATATGCCACCAGAAGTTCACTGGATAGTAAACCCTTACAGTAGTGCACACTACAGCAGTACAGCTGAGAAAACATGGCTGTAGATGTGTGCAGAGGTTTGAGCAGTGTAACTGAATATACCAACTAGGGTAACTATGGTAACCGTGGTAACTACAGTAACACTGGCAACTATGGTAACGATGGGAGCAACCCACTTTAGTTTACTATCGAGTACATCAGTGTGGTGGCTTTGGTTCAACCAGTGACTGTGTGAATGACTGTGTGAACGTGTGTGTGTGTGTGTGTGTGTGTGTGTGTGTGAATGACTCTGTGAATGACTGTGTGAATGTGTGTGTGTGTGTGTGAATGACTCTGTGAATGACTGTGTGAATGTGTGTGTGAATGTGTGTGTGAATGACTGTGTGAATGTGTGTGTGTGTGTGTGTGTCTGTAAACTTATTTTAGACGCAGTGGAGTGTGTAGTAAAGTAGTAATAAAGCTCTGTGAAAAATAAAACCCTGTTTGTCTGAAGAAACCTTATCATACACACACACACACACACACACACACACACACACACACACACACACACACACACACACACCGTCAACTCCTAAACACACCCACCCTAAAAGCATGAACACACCACAACAACTTTACCAAGTAAACAGTGCTTGGTGTGTGTGTGTGTGTGTGTGTGTGTGTGTGTGTGTGTGTGTGTGTGTGTGTGAAGTGTGTTTAATACTCACAGAGTACTGGAACGTAACAGTAATAGTTACTGAGTTACTAATAGGTACTGACTGTGCGCAGGTGTTTCCTGAGTGTATAACAGTAATAGTGAGTATAGTGAGGTACTGACTGTGCGCAGGTGTTTCCTGGGTGTATAACAGTAATAGTGAGTATAGTGAGGTACTGACTGTGCGCAGGTGTTTCCTGAGTGTATAACAGTAATAGTGAGTATAGTGAGGTACTGACTGTGCGCAGGTGTTTCCTGAGTGTATAACAGTAATAGTGAGTATAGTGAGGTACTGACTGTGCGCAGGTGTTTCCTGAGTGTATAACAGTAATAGTGAGTACAGTGAGGTACTGACTGCACGCAGGTGTTTCCTGGGTGTATAACAGTAATAGTGAGTATAGTGAGGTACTGACTGTGCGCAGGTGTTTCCTGAGTGTATAACAGTAATAGTGAGTATAGTGAGGTACTGACTGTGCGCAGGTGTTTCCTGAGTGTATAACAGTAATAGTGAGTATAGTGAGGTACTGACTGTGCGCAGGTGTTTCCTGAGTGTATAACAGTAATAGTGAGTACAGTGAGGTACTGACTGCGCGCAGGTGTTTCCTGGGTGTATAACAGTAATAGTGAGTATAGTGAGGTACTGACTGCGCGCAGGTGTTTCCTGGGTGTATAACAGTAATAGTGAGTATAGTGAGGTACTGACTGTGCGCAGGTGTTTCCT
>CM042565.1:17704512-17707012 GCA_023630585.1 Cranoglanis bouderius | reverse complement strand
CTACCTCACCTGAGAGGCACTACCTCACCTGAGAGGCACTACCTCACCTGTGCTGGAACTCTTCAGTGCTGTAGATTCTCACTTTAATCTACTCTCTTCTTTTCTCAGACCTGAACGGCACAAACAGACTTCCTGTCATCAGTGAGAGTGGAAACAGAGCCAACATGGCTGACGGTGAGGGGCGGAGACCTCGGGACAACCCGTCCAATCAGAACCAGCTAAGCAGTGAGCACATCTCCTGTGTACAAGGTGAGAGGGATAACGAGTAAAGATGATGAATTAGGATCATTAACCGTGTGTGTGTTTAATCAAACCCTCAGTGTGTGTGTGCATGTGTGTGTGTGTGCGTGTGTGTGTGCGTGTGTGTGTGTGTGCGTGTGTGCGTGTGTGTGTGTGCGTGTGTGTGTGTGTGCGTGTGTGCGTGTGCGTGTGTGCGTGTGTGTGTGTGTGTGTGTGTGTGCGTGTGCGTGTGCGTGTGTGTGTGTGTGTGTGTGTGTGTGTGTGTGTGTGTGTGTCTCAGGGCTCCTGGATGAGTTTCTGCAGCAGTACGGCAGTCTGATCCCCATCCACGTGGATGAAGTGGTGAACAAACTGCAGACCGTGTTTAATGAGAACTTCTCACATCCACACAGGTCTTACACACACACACACACACACACACACACACACACACACACTCCTCCTCTACACACTCAGTGTATACACAGTCCTGGGGGAAGTGGATAAGTGTAGATTAATGTAAGTGTGTGATGTTCTGTTCTTCTGTGAAACAGGAAGCTGATGGTGCAACACTTAATGAAGTCGTACCAGCGCATGTCCGGCTCCACCATGATGCGGGAGTTCCGTGTTAATTACAAACGCCACGTTCTCACTATGGACGACCTGAGCACGCTGTACGGGCAGAACTGGCTCAACGATCAGGTGTCTAATAATAATAATAATCATAATCATAATCATAATAATAAAATTCTCTAGCAGCCTATAATGTGCTTTGTATGTGTGTGTGTGTGTGTGTGTGTGTGTGTGTGTGTGTGTGTTTCCTGCAGGTGATGAACATGTACGGGGATTTGGTCATGGATGCCGTACCTGACCAGGTGAGGACTGATTACTGATAATGACCTCTTTAATTACACAGGGGCTGTGTCTCAAATCACACACTGTGCACTATATTCTGTATTATATTCAGGATGTGTTTCATGTCTCACACAAACAACTGACAGGTTTACAGTCCAGTGTAGCGCCCCCTGTGGGTTACCCCCTTCACTCACACTCAGCACAACACCCAGGCTTTACTGGTGTACTATTTATATAACTAACCTCTCTCTCTCTCTCTCTCTCTCTCTCTCTCTGTCTCTCTGTCTCTCTCTCTCTCTGTGTCTCTCTCTGTCTCTCTCTCTCTCTCTCTCTCTCTCTCTCTCTCTCTCTCTCTCTCTCTGTCTCTGTTTTTCTCTCTCTCTCTCTCTGTCTCTCTCTCTCTCTCTCTCTCTCTCTCTCGCTCTCTCAGGTTTACTTTTTCAACAGTTTCTTTTATGACAAGTTGAGGACAAAAGGATATGAAGGCGTGAAGCGGTGGACAAAAAACGTCAGTACCGTGTGTGTGTGTGTGTGTGTGTGTGTGTGTGTGTGTGTGTGTGTGTGTGTGTGTGTGTGTGTGTTTAGCGCTGAGTCACTCAAATATACCAGGTGTCCAAAAGTCAGAAACCGATAAGAGTAAAACTGCATCTACTTAATTTTGTATTTATTATTTATATCATCTGCTCTACACGTTCACTCTTCACTCTTACACTTTTACACTCTTTCACTTTTACACTCTTTCACTCTTACACTTTTACACTCTTTCACTTTTACACTCTTTCACTCTTACACTCTTACACTTTTACACTCTTACACTTTTAAACTCTTACACTCCTACACTCTTCACTCTTACACTTTTACACTCTTTCACTTTTATACTCTTTCACTCTTACACTCTTACACTTTTACACTCTTACACTTTTAAACTCTTACACTCCTACACTCTTCACTCTTACACTTTTACACTCTTACACTTTTACACTCTTCACTCTTACACTTTTATACTCTTTCACTTTTACACTCTTCACTCTTACACTTTTACACTCTTTCACTCTTACACTTTTATACTCTTTCACTTTTATACTCTTTCACTTTTACACTCTTACACTCTTACACTTTTACACTCTTACACTATTACACTCTTTCACTCTTACACTTTTATACTCTTACACTTTTACACTCTTACACACTACACAAGTCTCAGCCGGTGTGTCATGTTGTATATATTTGCTCAGCGTGTTCCTGTTGGTTCCTGACTTTCCAGACATCCTGAAGATGAAGCAGTGAGCTGAGATTATAACGAGTCTTTCAGAACCACAACTCTTGACTCAAAGTGGGTCTCTGATAGAAACCAGAAAAATGCAAATGAGGTTTCACAGCAGGGAAAACGGGAGCGTTCCTCTCCCCCGGTGTCCCTCCCCCCCCC
>CM042565.1:17692012-17699512 GCA_023630585.1 Cranoglanis bouderius | reverse complement strand
GAGTGAGATTGTGTGAAAGTGAGAGTGAGAGTGTGTGTGAGACAGAGTGAGTGTGAGTGTGTGAGAGTGAGAGTGAGTTGGAGAGTGTGAGAGTGAGTGTGAGACAGAATGAGTGTGAGAGTGAGTTGGAGAGTGTGAGTGTGAGACAGAGTGAGTGTGAGAGTGAGATGGAGACTGAGAGTGGGTGTGAGACAGAGTGAAAGTGAGAGAGAGTGAGAGTGTGAGAGTGAGATGGTGTGAAAGTGAGAGAGAGTGAGAGACAGAGAGTGTGAGACAGAGTGAGAGTGAGATGGAGAGTGTGAGAGTGAATGTGAGACAGAGTGAAAGTGAAAGTGAGTGTGAGAGTGAGATGGAGAGTGTGAGTGTGAGACAGAGTGAGAGTGAGATGGAGAGTGTAAGACAGAGTGAAAGTGAGTGTGAGAGTGAGATGGAGAGTGTGAGAGTGAGTGTGAGACAGAGTGAGAGTGAGATGGAGAGTGTGAGAGTGAGTGTGAGACAGAGTGAGAGTGAGTGTGAGACAGTGTGAGAATGAGTGTGAGACAGTGTGAGACTGAGTGTGAGACAGTGTGAGCATGAGATGGAGAGTGTGAGAGTGAGTGTGAGACAGTGTGAGAGTGAGATGGAGAGTGTGAGAGTCAGTGTGAGACAGAGTGAAAGTGAGTGAGAGTCAGATGGAGAGTGTGAGAGTGAGTATGAGACAGAGTGAAAGTGAGTGTGAGAGTGAGATGGAGAGTGTGAGAGTGAGTGTGAGACAGTGAAAGTGAGTGTGAGAGTGAGATGGAGAGTGTGAGTGTGAGACAGTGTGAGAGTGAGATGGAAAGTGTGAGAGTGAGTGTGAGACAGTGTGAGAGTGAGATGGAGAGTGTGAGAGTCAGTGTGAGACAGAGTGAAAGTGAGTGAGAGTGAGATGGAGAGTGTGAGAGTGAGTATGAGACAGAGTGAAAGTGAGTGTGAGAGTGAGATGGAGAGTGTGAGAGTGAGTGTGAGACAGTGAAAGTGAGTGTGGGAGTGAGATGGAGAGTGTGAGTGTGAGACAGTGTGAGAGTGAGATGGAAAGTGTGAGAGTGAGTGTGAGACAGTGAAAGTGAAAGTGAGTGTGAGAGTGAGATGGAGAGTGTGAGAGTGAGTGTGAGACAGAGTGAGAGGGAGAGGGAGTGTGAGAGTGAGTGTGAGACAGTGTGAGAGTGAGTGTGAGACAGTGTGAGAGTGAGTGTGAGACAGTGTGAGAGTGAGATGGAGAGTGTGAGAGTGAGTGTGAGACAGAGTGAAAGTGAGTGTGAGAGTGAGATGGAGAGTGTGAGAGTGAGTGTGAGACAGAGTGAAAGTGAGTGTGAGAGTGAGATGGAGAGTGTGAGAGTGTTCAGATGTGCTGTGTGTGCTGTCATTTCTGCTGTAAACTCATATTAAAGACTGAACTTAGTTAAAACTCCAGCTCCCCCTACAGGTGCAGTGTCTAGTTTAGTATTTGTCCTGTTAGTGTTGCTGTGGTGTTTTTGTGTCACTCCACAGCAGTGTTTAACGCTGAAACTCTTCACACACTGTATACAGAGCACAAGTTTCTCACCATGATGCTAATGTTAATGTTAAAATGTTATTTTAGCACCAAGCTAATAGTAGCACTTACTGTAAACACACTAACACTGACTGTAACACTCTCCCTCATGTGCTGATGTCCCTGTAACACACACACACACACACACACACTCACACACACACACACACACACAGTCACATGACCAAACTGCAGTGTACAGCAGAAAAAGAAAAAAGAAAAAGAGAGTGTGTGTGTGTGTGTGTTTGTGTGTGTGTGTGTGTGTGTGTGTGTGTGTTATAACAAATGTGTGAAGTCACACATATAAACTAATGTGTGTGTTTAGGTGTGTATGATCACACCTGCAGGAGTACGATACCAGGGGGGTATATTCCAGAAAGCAGGGTTAACTTAGCGTCAGCTAAACCCTGAACTCTTGGTTGATTAACCCAAACCTTGTTTACTCAGGGTCTGTCGGTTCCAGAACACCTGAGAAGAGTTAGTTTAATCAACCTCCAGGTGGTAACTCAGAGTTAAGGCGTGTGCACGGTGAGTGTATAAAGACATTGTCGACGGATCGCCGAAAAAGCTTTACTTTTACTTTAGCGAAGCAAAATCTGAGGTTTTAATGCGTGCTCATGAGGAATATAAGACAATCATAACAACAACAATAAAAACGTGACACGGCTGCACGGCAGGACTGAGAGTCGGTTTGGCAAAAAATAACGGATCGAGTAAATGCGTGAGTTTATAAGTTCATAAATATATGAAAAGTTTACATTCATTATGATGCAAAATTGAGCGCTGACCCTATTAGACCCGTGCCGTAATATTTAATAGATAAGCCTTTACTTTTTGCCTTCCATCAGTTTCTTTACGTTGTAGCCTACACACTGGCTTCATATTTTATCAGGTGTAATTCTTCTGGACCCAGAATAAACTTCCTAAACTGTAACCTAACTAATCGGCCCAACCTTCTATAATAACTCTTCTCTTTGTCCTCTATAGCCAACAGGAAGAAGAAGAAGGCTGAAGACTGTGAAAGGGGTGGGGGACCACCCTCACCCACTCCGGCTGAGGGGCACTGTCCCTTAATCAAGGGTGACTCGTGGTCAGTGGGATTCCAGGGGGCAGTTAATCAGAGTCAGCTGCCTCCTATGATACAGGTGGCCTGGTAGCCTGGTACAATGTAGGTGTAGCATATTAGATATTAATACTAGTAATTAGTAGTATTTTTTTTTTTTTAGGTTTCCACTGCTTTAAGTGACTCATCCTTAAACACTCAAGATAACCATAAACACTGCCACCTTGGAAAAGGTATTTTGAAATAACTCTTTATTGGTTTCCCTTGTGTATTATGCATGCTTATTTTATTTTACTGCATATGGTGTGTGCTGTAATCTTAACTGTGGTTCCCCTACGAGATGTTCCTTATGTCTTTGTACAGCAGTTGTATTTGTTTCAGAATGTACACTGAGCATCTCACTGGCTTCATTTTCTTACAGTTGCTGATGGACACATTGTATTAATCGACCCTCCTGCAACAGCACATCCTGCCACAGTTGTAGGTGATTATTGTCTTCCGGTATTGTTTGTTTGCTACAGACCAAACCATTAATCATTAGTGATGTGCACTGTAGGATGAAGATGAAGAGACCACATCTGCTGTGACAGAGGTACAACATGAAGATGCTGTGAGGCCCACAGAGGTATAACACATAATACATTCCCTTGGTTAATGATAAGATGTGTGATATTAAAACTTTGTCATTGTCCCCTTAAAGATTATGGCTGGGGATTCCTGTACAGTGGAGGGTCCATCTACCTCCACTCAGAATCTTAGCAGTGTAAGAAACTGTTTGCTGTTGTCCTGATTAAAAATAATTGGTCTATTACAGACATTTATGTTATCAATTATATTGAATTATCATTGTCTTCCTAGCTGCCTGCAAACAGTGACCTGGAGATGGATCTTCTACAACTTCAAATGGAGGTAAAAAAGCTGCACATAAAAAAGGCCAGGCTTGAAACTGAATTGCTGGAGCAGCGGTTAAAGGTGGACAGAGTTCTGTATTCGCCTACTGATGATTACTGATGAATGGTAAAGCAATAAATTCAAATGTCTTTTTCAGTTACGTGAAATAAAGAAACAATGAACCACACATGACTGTTCACTTTGTGCATTAGTAATTTAAGTGATTTTGGCAGATCACATCTCAACACACCTACACACAGTTGCGATGTGTCCCGGTGCCAGTGAGGTTGCAAAGAGTTTGTTAAATAAATTAACGATTCACGTGAAAGACAGTAACTCTCCCGCAAATATTCGTCCAGATATGAAAAAAACACATATATATACGTGGTCTAATCGTTTAATCTGCACTTCCTCGTCCGCAGGACATTCTTCAGAAGGACACACCACGCTCCGTCAGATCTCTGAAACACACTAACCCTGGATCATAACCTGCTCCGGAGTAAGGTTATGTTCAGAGAGTAAGTTACTATGGTTACTTACATACCCTGAAAGTTACCTCCGTTTTTGGAACCGAAAGTTGAGGTTATCAGCTAACTTACCCTTAAACTTACCCTTAAACTTACCCTTAAACTTACTCTTAAACTTACCCTTAAACTTACCCTTAAACTTACTCTTAAACTTACCCCTAAACTTACCTGGGTATGTCACATAACCAGCTTTCTGGAATACCCCCCAGGTGATACAGAATGTTATGCAGAACAGTTGCACACCCCCCTTCAGACACACACACACACACACCCCTTCACACACACACACACACACAGTTGAGGTGTTGTGGTGTTTGTGGGATAAACACTGTCTCCTCGGGTCACAATACAGTCGACACACAGCGGAGTTTTAAACTCACTGGAGTGAAAACACATTTATATTAAAGTTCCATTTAAATTAAACTCATCTTCACTGAGCTTTAACTGATTATTAAACACAAAAATAAAAAGAATTCGAGGAGGGGAAAGAAGCACTATGACGTCACACTTTACAACTGTAGTATGAAGAAACGAAGAGTGTGTGTGTGCTGAGTTTGCAGGTGAAACCACCCCCATCCCCCCACACACACCCCCTCTCTCTCTTTGTGCCTCTGTTCTTTAGAGATGTTAATCCGTTCGAGGAGAAGTTTCGAAACGACACACACACACACACACACACACACACACACACACAAAGGCGCACAGCTCACACACAAAGGCGCGCGCGCGCACACACACACACACACACACACACAGGAGGTTGAGTTCTTGAGCTCGTGTGAAAGTGAAGAGGAGTTTCTTTATTCGGCTCTGAAATGCGCGCGCTGGAACTTTATTCATAATCGCACCGCTTTTGTTTACTTATTTACTGTTTATTTTCTGCACTTTAGGAGTTTGTTGTTGGAGGAACTGAAACTGAAAGCCTTTTGTAAGTGTAAACTCTTTACTTAAATAAGTGGTGTTTTTGTTTATTTTGTTGTTATTAGTAGTGTTTTGGTGATGAATATGTACAGCATGCTGGATCACGAGCTGAAAAGCCCGCTTCAGCACGCGCCCGTCGTGATGCCGCCGGTGAACGGAAGCGTGCACGCGAGCTCCACACCCCCGGCGGCCCCGGGCGGTCAGAAGAGCTCCGAGGCTCTGGATAAAGTGAAGCGGCCCATGAACGCCTTCATGGTGTGGTCCCGCGGCCAGAGGCGCAAGATGGCGCAGGAGAACCCGAAGATGCACAACTCTGAGATCAGCAAGCGGCTCGGTGCGGAGTGGAAGCTGCTCGCGGACGCGCAGAAACGGCCCTTCATCGACGAGGCCAAGCGGCTGCGCGCGCTGCACATGAAGGAGCATCCCGACTACAAATACAAACCGCGGCGCAAAACCAAACCCGCAACCAGGAAGGACTGTCCGGTGAGCGCGCTCCCGCTGAGCGCCGGGACCATGAGCGGAAGTGCCCGAATGGAGGGTTACGGCTGGGGCGCGGCGGGAGGATACGGGAGCGCGCAGGGGGACGCGCTCGGTTACACTCAGCAGATTCACCGGTACGACCTGTCGAGCTTCCAGTATCCGAGCGCGCACAGCTACATGAACAGCGCCGGCGCGTACAGGTGAGTTCCGCGCGCGCAAAACGCGTGAAACACTCGGGTGTGACGTCAAACGGGCACACACAACGTTCTATAATAAAATATACACCTTACATTCCGTTATTTATTTTTTGTTGCAAATATCGAAATGTTATAGTGATTGCAGGCGCGTGCCTGCAAGTGGGACAACTTTGTGTGACGTCACGAGTTCTGACTAATTGGCCTGCCTGGAAATTTATTCTTTACATCCGATATAGAAATATTTCTCATTTTTTCCTCCTTTTTAATGACCCACAATCACTTTCTAAAATACTCTGAGCTTTAAGGCTCCATCAAACACCGGAAATATCTTATCCAGATTCACACCACATCAAGATAGAATCATCAAAAATATAAATATATAAATATATATATCAGATTGTCAGTTAAACATTTCCATCAGTTTCTCACTTCAGTCTGTTTAAACTGTGTAAAGTTTATAAAACACAAAACTCCACTGAAATTCCACACAAAACCCCGGAGTGAGAAACAGAAACACTGCACCGGGAACAGACAGGAGAAGGAGGAGAAGAAGCAGAGGAATAATATCCATCTAATCACAGGAAGTAACTGAAGTCAGTGTGAAGTGAATGTAATAGAGGAGCAGCAGCTCGTCTGTAGAGCAATGATATAAACCACTTCTCTCTTCATTTGATTGCTAGATGTTGTGTAACGGTGGTGCAGCCTGCTCACTGCCCTGTTTAACTCCATACAGTGAATATTATTATTGCACCTAGTGGCCAAACATGGGAACTGCAACAAGTGATAATTAGAGGCCCCCTGGGGCAGGAATCGCGCTGCCCCCATGCAGCAGACAGGACAGTTCATTACAGGGTTAACAGACTGGACTAGTTTATAAACACTCTGCGGCTGCCAAGATCTCGTTTTATAGAAAATAATCAGAATTAAATCTAATAAATTTCCACAGAGTGTAAGTGCGGACAGTGTGTGTGTGTGTGTGTGTGTGTGTGTGTGTGTGTGTGTGTGTGTGTGTGTGTGTGAGTTACAGAACTGTTTCTATTATGATATATTGTAAAGATTGGGAGAGGGAGAGGGGGGTTGTGGGGTGGATAATGGGATAATGTCTGTACATCAGAGAGGTGTGTAATACTTGGATCTCACACTGAAACGAAGGTTTGTCTAGAACCACTCAGAGCGAAGCTGCTAGACCTGGATGATGTTCAGGTGTGATAGCTTCTCCACTTCATTTAGTCTGAGGTTATTTCGTTATTAATTTCATCCTGAAACACAGTGAGCTGCTGCTGTTCAGGTCGTGTACATTAATATATGGAGGGACAAAAAGAAATAGAATCAAGAATTAATTAAACACATCAACTAAAGAACATTTTTATAATTTTATAATATCTTTTATATCATCAGTGTGTCAGTAATCCTCTCTCTCTTTCTCCAGTCCGGTGCAGTACGGTACTCAGCAGTCCAGCCCGATCATGTCCATGGTCAAACCAGATCAGGTGTCTCCGTCCTCGAGCGGCGGCGGCCCGAGTCAGCCTCGCGCTCCGTTACAGCCCGACCTGAGGGACATGATCAGCATGTACATCCCGAGCGGAAGCGGAGACACCGGGGAGACACAGAGGAACTACACCGCTAACCTGCAGCAGCATTACCTCACCAGCGCCGCCTCGCTCACACACATCTGAGTCTTCACCTGGGTCATGTGACTCGATTAACAAAGAGCCATGAATGATGAGGTGAAGTGAGAGAGTGAGACGTGTTTATAAGGAGAGAAAAACACAGAAAAACTGAGATCAGACGTCTGATATTCTCTCATGCACAACTCTGAGTTCCGTTAGCATTGTTCTGCTGTGAGGGATAACAGCACTACACACACAC
>CM042565.1:17654512-17667012 GCA_023630585.1 Cranoglanis bouderius | reverse complement strand
GACAGATTTGCAGATAGACCATCAGATGGGCAGATATGGTGTGTGTCTCTGTGTGTGTGTCTCTGTGTGTGTGTCTCTGTGTGTGTGTGGGTGTGTGTGTGTGTGTGTGTGTGTGTGCTGTAATAAACCCGTGTCTGTTCCCTGTAGGAGATCGATGTAGAAGTGAGGAAGGAGATTGAGGACGCCGCCCAGTTCGCCACCACAGACCCCGAGCCCCCGCTGGACGATTTGTGTAATCACATCTTCCACAACAATCCTCCCATTGAAGTGCGCGGCACTAACCCCTGGGCCAAGCTCAAATCCATCAGCTAAACACACTCAACACTACCAAACACTTCATTTATAACCCCCACCCCACCCCCAAACACACACACACGGTTTAAGCACTTTATCCTTATTTGAAGTGAAGGGAAAAAATATCACTAATACCGATTACAGCTAGTGTGTGTGTGCTCACGTGACTGGCTGAATTATTATTATTATTATTATTATTGAGGTTGACAACGTATGTGATGTTGATTAAAGACGTAGTTATTAAATATTCTGTTTCAGAAAAATTCTCTTTGTTGCTTTCTTCCCTTCAGTCAGTATTACATCTACAAACAGCAGCATGAAAAAGAGGGTAATAAATTCGAAATTGTGTGTAAGAGCAGAGCGTCTCTTTAACACACACACACACACACACACACACAGGGTCATATTCACAATATTTAACTCTCTGTGTGTGTGTGTGTGTGTGTGAGAGAGAGAGAGACAGTTGTGTGATTTATTATTTATGAGCTTTAAGTTTATTGCCAACAAATTTGTGTCTAATAAAGAAACGAATGTACAGCAGAGTGAAAACGCACAGGATTGTGGGAAATGTTTCGGAGTCGATCTCATTATCTCTCTGTGTTTATTTCTGTTTCAGTGTCTGTTACTGTTTCATGTATACGAGATAAGAAGGTTTTACACACCGGCTGTATAATCTCACTCGCTCTGTTCCACTGGACGCTCATTAAAGTGAAATGGGGTCAAAGGTCACGCTGTCTCGTGTGGTCTTTATCATTATTAATAATAATAATAATAATAATAATAATAATAAGAATACCGGCAAGTGATACACTGATTACATACATCATCATCATCATCATCATCACATACACACAACATCACAGTGCCAAACCCGGAGGGGTGTGTGACATCACAGGAAGTGATCAGAGACAGGAAGAGGCCCTGTGAGGGTCAGTGAAGTGTCCCAGTGCAGCAGTGTCTCTCAGTTTAAAATAAAACTCAGTATTTTACTTCTGCATCAGGGCTGTGTTCCAAATCTCCCTGCTGTTTCTAACATTCTTCCCTTCATTCACTCACTTCAGATTTAGTCTAAAAACCACAGCATGAAAAACAGAAAAGCATTAATTAAAATCATCGTTAGTGTATAAACACACACACACACACACACACACACACACACACACACACACACTACAGAAGTGTGAAGTAGACAGTGTGATTATCAGTACAGAAATACCGACATCACACTGTATAAACAGAATCATGCACATATTTACAGATTTTATATTCACTTATACCTTTATTACACAGGAGCAACAGCTGTTCAACGCAGACACACACACACACACACACACACGCACACACACACACACACGCACACACACACGCACACACACTAGTGCTTTTTTTTTCTAACATGATATTTATAATCTAGTGTAAACATGCACTATATACACAGTGCATCCGGAAAGTTTTTCCACATTTTGTTATGTTACAGCTTTATTCCAAAATGGATTAAATTCATTATTTTCCTCAAAATTTTACAATCAATTCCTCATAATGACAACGTGAAAGAAGTTTGTCTGAAATCTTTGCAAATTTATTAAAAATAAAAAACTAAAAAAGATCACACTTACAGGTGCATCTCAATAAATTAGAATGTCGTGGAAAAGTTCATTTATTTCAGTAATTCAACTCAAATTGTGAAACTCGTGTATTAAATAAATTCAGTGCACACAGAGTGAAGTAGTTTAAGTCTTTGGTTCTTTTAATTGTGATGATTTTGGCTCACATTTAACAAAAACCCACCAATTCACTATCTCAACAAATTAGAATACTTCATAAGACCAATAAGAAAAACATTTTTAGTGAATTGTTGGCCTTCTGGAAAGTATGTTCATTTACTGTACATGTACTCAATACTTGGTAGGGGCTTATTTTGCTTTAATTACTGCCTCAATTCGGCGTGGCATGGAGGTGATCAGTTTCTGGCACTGCTGAGGTGGTATGGAAGCTCAGGTTTCTTTGACAGTGGCCTTCAGCTCATCTGCATTTTTTGGTCTCTTGTTTCTCATTTTCCTCTTGACAATACCCCATAGATTCTCTATGGGGTTCAGGTGTGGTGAGTTTGCTGGCCAGTCAAGCACACCAACACCATGGTCATTTAACCAACTTTTGGTGCTTTTGGCAGTGTGGGCAGGTGCCAAATCCTGCTGGAAAATGAAATCAGCATCTTCAAAAAGCTGGTCAGCAGAAGGAAGCATGAAGTGCTCCAAAATTTCTTGGTAAACGGGTGCAGTGACTTTGGTTTTCAAAAAACACAATGGACCAACACCAGCAGACGACATTGCACCCCAAATCATCACAGACTGTGGAAACTTAACACTGGACTTCAAGCAACTTGGGCTATGAGCTTCTCCACCCTTCCCCCAGACTCTTGGACCTTGGTTTCCAAATGAAAAACAAAACTTGCTCCCATCTGAAAAGAGGACTTTGGACCACTGGGCAACAGTCCAGTTCTTCTTCTCCTTAGCCCAGGTAAGACGCCTCTGACGTTGTCTGTGGTTCAGGAGTGGCTTAACAAGAGGAATACGACAACTGTAGCCAAATTCCTTGACACGTCTGTGTGTGGTGGCTCTTGATGCCTTGACCCCAGCCTCAGTCCATTCCTTGTGAAGTTCACTCAAATTCTTGAATCGATTTTGCTTGACAATCCTCATAAGGCTGCGGTTCTCTCGGTTGGTTGTGCATCTTTTTCTTCCACACTTTTTCCTTCCACTCAACTTTCTGTTAACATGCTTGGATACAGCACTCTGTGAACAGCCAGCTTCTTTGGTAATGAATGTTTGTGATTTACCTAGTGAACCAAACTGAGAGACCATTTTGAAGGCTCAGGAAACCTTTGCAGGTGTTTTGAGTTGATTAGCTGATTGGCATGTCACCATATTCTAATTTGTTGAGATAGTGAATTGGTGGGTTTTTGTTAAATGTGAGCCAAAATCATCACAATTAAAAGAACCAAAGACTTAAACTACTTCAGTCTGTGTGCATTGAATTTATTTAATACACGAGTTTCACAATTTGAGTTGAATTACTGAAATAAATGAACTTTTCCACGACATTCTAATTTATTGAGATGCACCTGTATATAAGTATTCACAGCATTTGCTCAATACTTTGCTGAAGCTCCTTTGGCACCAGTTACAGCCTCAGGTCTTTTTGAGTATGATGCTACAAGCTTGGCACCTATTTTTGGGCAGTTTCTCTCATTCTTCTTTGCAGGACCTCTCAAGCTCCATCAGGTTGGATGGGGAGCGTCGGTGCACAGCCATTTTCAGATCTCTCCAGAGATGTTCAGTCAGGTTCGAGTCTGGGCTCTGGCTGGGCCACTCAAGGACATTCAGAGTTGTCCCGTAGCCACGCCTTTGTTATCTTGGCTGTGTGCTTAGGGTCGTTGTCCTGTTGAAGGATGAACCTTCACCCCAGTCTGAGGTCCAGAGCGCTCTGGAGCAGGTTTTCATCAAGGATGTCTCTGTACATCGCTGCATTCATCTTTCCCTAAATCCTGACTAGTTTCCCAGTTCCCGCCACTGAAAAACATCCCCACAGCATGATGCTTCCACCACCATGCTTCACTGTAGGGATGGTATTGGCCAGGTGATGAGCCGTCCCTGGTTTCCTCCAGACATGACGCTTACTGTTCATTCCAAAGAGTTCCATTTTTGTTTCTCATGGTCTGAGAGTCCTTCAGGTGCCTTTTGGCAAACTCCAGGTGGGCTGTCATGTGCCTTTTACTGAGGAGTGGCTTCCATCTGGCCACTCTACCATACAGGCCTGATTGGTGGAGTGCTGCAGAGATGGTTGTTCTTCTGGAAGGTTCTCCTCTCTCCACAGAGAAATGCTGGAGCTCTGTCAGAGTGACCATCGGGTTCTTGGTCACCTCCCTGGCTAAGGTCCTTCTCCCCCCAGTTTGGCCAGACGGCCCGCTCTAGGAAGAGTCCTGGTGGTTCCAAACGTCTTCCATTTATAGATGATGGAGGCCACTGTGCTCATTGGGACCTTCAATGCTGCAGAATTTTTTCTGTACCCTTCCCAGATCTGTGCCTCGATAGAAGGCAGTGTAGACCTCCTGTCTCGGAGGTCTACAAACAGTTCCTTGGACTTCATGGCTTGGTTTGTGCTCTGACACGCACTGTTACCTGTGGGACCTTATATAGACAGGTGTGTGCCTTTCCAAATCATGTCCAATCAACTGAATTTACCACAGGTGGACTCCAATCAAGTTGTAGAATCATCTCAAGGATGATCAGTGGGAACAGGATGCACCTGAGCTCAATTTTGAGTGTCATGGCAAAGGCTGTGAATACTTATGTACATGTGATTTATTCGTTTTTTATTTTTAATGAATTTGCAAAGATTTCAAACAAACTTCTTTCATGTTTTCAAAGAACACATAAAGAAGAGAGAGAGAGAGAGCGAGAGAGAGAGTGTGTGTGTGTGTGTGTGTGTGTGTGTGTGTGTGTGTGTGTGTGTGTGTGTGTGTGTGTGTGTGTGTTATTGAATTTTATAAAGGCAATAATATAATAATATAATAGTAACGTCTCTTATCAGCAGAGAGAGAGCGTGAGAGAGATAGTGAGTGAGCCAGGCAGAGAGAGAGAGAGAGACAGGCAGAGAGAGAGAGTGAGACAGGCAGAGAGAGAGAGAGTGAGACAGGCAGAGAGAGAGAGAGTGAGACAGGCAGAGAGAGAGAGAGAGACAGGCAGAGATCCAGCAGTCCAGAGGCACGTGAAAGGTCCCCAAACTTACACATACGTAAAAGTGCTTCTGGAGTCTCACGTAGCCGACGATATTGGGTGCTGACAGGTGGCCTGTGTACGTCTACAAAATATTCCACAAAGCCGTCCTGTCAGTGTCCTCCTCCTCTTCCCTGTGTCCTTCACGTATCCGTGAGCACAAATGGCTCGGGATTGAACTTTTTAAACGGTGGACCAACGATGTTCAAAACCATCAGAGATGAGATGGAGGGGATGAGAAGGGATTCACACTGCAGCTGATTTTGGACGAACCCTGCTCTGGAGATCGGTGTGGTCTTCACTGTAACCAACATCTGCCTCAGTCCTTCTGGAACTTTTTGTGTATTTGAGTCCCTGTCCTCCCTAAAAGCCCGAGTTTAATTCCCATCAGTCTCACTTTCTAAGCCATGCGCAGGTGAACAACATTTAGCCTCATAAGTGCTTCTACAGACCTTCCACAATCAGGTCTAACGTTATCACTGCTAGTCGTGGGAACGAACACCGAACTGCTTCATCAGTGACCTGCAGCCGCTCGCTCTCCTGGACTCCTGGACTCCTGGACTCGTGCCTTTTTAATATTTTGCTCCGTTTTCTCGCTGCTGTTGTTTGTGTTCTTAAAAAATGGTGTTAATGATAAGTGTTTTCTTTTCACCAGGACACTCTACATCACGTGCTGCTGATTGAAGGCTTCACTTCACGACATCGAGTTCAGGTGAACTTTTGAACTTGAAATGATTACGTTATGTGAAAGAGGCTACTGATTGGCTGTTAGCGATATCTGAGCTCCAGTAATATACGATTAGCATTTTTATTGCAGGTTTTTTTTGTTGTTCTATTTTATTTTTGGTGAATTAAAAACTAAAACTATTTGTTTTTATAATATTTCTGCGTGAGATTTTAAACATCCAGCCGCAGAGGTACCGGATCCACATAAAAAGGTTCCGGAACGCAGGTGTGCTATATTTCGGAGGCGCCGGATCCTGTTCCGGCTCAAATGAACCTTCCAGCTACTGGATTCTTGAACATTAATTCAGCATCAGTACTAAGAAGTTGAAGCCCTTCATTCTTTCTCATGGTCCAGATTGCTAATTTCGCTGCTCCTATCCGATAGTTTAACAAACACACTTTACTTCTGATTAAGAATCTATTCATCGAACCTCCAATAAAAACTCCTTCTGAGAATTCCTCATCAAACGCTTGAACCCATCTCTCAAGAAGATCAAAAAGACATTTCAATCTTCCGCATTTCAAAAACAAATGTTTTAAATTCTCAACCATCCCACAAAACCTACACTGTCCACCCAGTGCTGGATTCATGTGCGTCACACGTCTGTCTGTAGGTATCGGCCCCGTGAGTAATCCTCCACTGTAGATCAGCAGTTCACCTCTGTACAGGAGGTTTATACAGGGCTCTCCACCTGGACTGTCCACCTGGGGTCTCCACCTGGTCTCTCCACCTAGGGTCTCCACCTGGACTGTCCACCTGGGGTCTCCACCTGGTCTCTCCACCTGGGCTCTCCACCTGGACTGTCCACCTGGGATCTCCACCTGGTCTCTCCACCTGTCCCTCACCAGGACGTCCAGCTTTAACAAACCTGGACACCTTGAAGCTTTTTTTCAGGCAGAGAGAGAGAGAGAGTGAGACAGGCAGAGAGAGAGAGAGAGAGAGAGAGAGAGAGTAAGAGACAGGCAGAGAGAGAGAGAGAGAGAGAGAGAGAGAGAGGCAGAGAGAGAGAGAGAGGCAGAGAGAGAGAGAGAGAGAGGCAGAGAGAGAGAGAGAGAGAGAGAGAGGCAGAGAGAGAGAGAGAGAGAGAGAGAGAGAGAGAGAGAGTGAGACAGGCAGAGTGAGAGAGAGAGAGAGAGAGACAGGCAGAGAGAGAGAGAGAGAGGAGAGTGAGACAGGCAGAGAGAGTGAGAGAGAGAGAGAGTGAGAGAGAGAGAGAGAGGCAGAGAGAGAGAGAGAGAGCGAGAGAGAGAGAGCGTGAGACAGGCAGAGAGAGAGAGAGACAGGCAGGAGAGAGAGAGAGAGAGAGAGAGAGAGAGAGAGAGAGGAGAGAGAGAGAGAGAGAGTGAGACAGGCAGAGTGAGAGAGAGAGAGAGACAGGCAGAGAGAGAGAGAGAGAGAGAGAGTGAGACAGGCAGAGAGAGTGAGAGAGAGAGAGAGTGAGAGAGAGAGAGAGAGGGCAGAGGAGAGAGAGAGAGAGCGAGGAGAGAGAGAGCGTGAGACAGGCAGAGAGAGAGAGAGAGACAGGCAGAGAGAGAGAGAGAGAGAGAGAGAGAGAGAGAGAGAGAGAGACAGGCAGAGTGAGAGAGAGAGAGAGAGAGTGAGACAGGCAGAGAGAGAGAGAGAGAGAGAGAGAGAGAGAGAGAGAGAGACAGGGCAGAGAGAGAGAGAGAGAGAGAGAGAGGCAGAGAGAGAGAGAGAGAGAGAGAGAGAGAGAGAGAGAGAGAGAGACAGGCAGAGAGAGAGAGAGAGAGAGAGAGAGAGAGAGAGAGAGTGAGACAGGCAGAGAGAGAGAGAGAGAGAGAGAGAGAGAGAGAGAGAGAGAGTGAGACAGGCAGAGAGAGAGAGAGAGAGAGAGAGAGAGAGAGAGAACTCTGTAATATCTGCTGCTGTTATTCTGACCAATAGGAGGGCAGATTCCCACTCCTGGGTGACGTCTGCATCACGTGACTGCTTGGCTCGCGCTGACACACAGGTGAGGGAGGGGGCGCCATTTTCTCACTGAAACCGGAAGTGAGTGATTGCGGCGTTAGAAAGCGTTTAGCTGCGAAAAGTTTTTTTTTTTTCACTTTTGAGGAATTTAGTGATCCGGAAGTGATTTAGCGGAGTTACAGTTTATACTGAAGAGCAAATAACCATCTCACAGCGACTTTAGGTGCTGAGTGGAGTTCAGAGTGTTTAAGGATTTAATTCGTGTAAAGTGTGTGTGTGTGTGTGTGAGAGAGAGAGAGTGAAGATGCCGCTCGCGCAGTTCGCGGATCCGTGGCAGAAACCCCACCTCGGAGCTCCGGAGAATGAAATGATTGTAAGTTGCATTTTTAAATGTTTATATATTCTTTATGCTGCAGAAGTGTGTGTGTGTGCGCGCGCGTGTGTGTGTTGCTTCCTGGACTTGTTTGTACAGCTCCTCTTTAATCTGCTCCTCTATAACACACACTCTATAACACACTCTATAACACACACTCTATAACACACTCTATAACACACACTCTATAACACACTCTATAACACACACTCTATAACACACACTCTATAACACACACTCTATAACACACTCTATAACACACACTCTATAACACACTCTATAACACACACTCTATAACACACACTCTATAACACACACTCTATAACAAACTATAACACACACTCTATAACAAACTCTATAACACACACTCTATAACAAACTATAACACACACTCTATAACACACTCTATAACACACACTCTATAACAAACTCTATAACACACACTCCTATAACACACTCTATAACACACTCTATAACACACACTCTATAACACACTCTATAACACACACTCTATAACACACTCTATAACACACACTCTATAACACACTCTATAACACACACTCTATAACACACTCTATAACTCACACTCTATAACAAACTCTATAACACACACTCTATAACACACACTCTATAACACACTCTATAACACACACTCTATAACACACTCTATAACTCACACTCTATAACACACACTCTATAACACACTCTATAACACACACTCTATAACACACTCTATAACACACTCTATAACACACTCTATAACTCACACTCTATAACACACTCTATAACACACTCTATAACACACTCTATAACACACACTCTATAACACACTCTATAACACACTCTATAACTCACACTCTATAACACACACTCTATAACACACTCTATAACACACACTCTATAACACACTCTATAACACACACTCTATAACACACTCTATATAACTCACACTTTATAACTCACAGTCTATAACACACTCTATAACACTCTATAACTCACACTCTATAACACACTCTATAACACACTCTATAACTCACACTCTATAACACACTCTATAACTCACACTCTATAACACACTATAACTCACACTCTATAACTCACACTCTATAACACACTATAACTCACACTCTATAACTCACACTCTATAACTCACACTCTATAACACACTCTATAACTCACACTCTATAAACACACTCTATATAACTCACACTCTATAACTCACACTCTATAACTCACACTCTATAACACACTCTATAACTCACACTCTATAACACACTCTATAACTCACACTCTATAACACACTATAACACACACTCTATAACACACTCTATAACACACACTCTATAACTCAGACTCTTTAACACACTCTATAACTCACACTCTATAACTCACACTCTATAACACACTCTATAACTCACACTCTTTAACACACTCTATAACTCACACTTCTAAAACTCACTCTATAACACACTCTATAACTCACACTCTATAACTCACACTCTATAACACACTCTATAACTCACACTCTATAACTCACACTCTATAACACACTCTATAACTCACACTCTATAACACACTCTATAATCTCACACTCAATAACTCACACTCTATAACACACTCTATAACACACTCTATAACTCACACTCTATAACACACACTCTATAACTCACACTCTATAAACACACTCTATAACTCACACTCTATAACACACTCTATAACACACTCTATAACTCACACTCTATAACTCACACTCTATAACACACTCTATAACTCACACTCTATAACTCACACTCTATAACTCACACTCTATAACTCACACTCTATAACACACTCTATAACTCACACTCTATAACCTCACACTTCTATAACACACTCTATAACTCACACTTCTATAACACACTCTATAACCCACACTCTATAAACCACACTCTATAACTCACACTCTATAACTCACACTCTGTAACACACTCTATAACTCACACTCTATAATCTCACACTCTATAACACACTCTATAACTCACACTATAACACACTCTATAACACACACTCTATAACTCACACTCTATAACACACTCTATAACTCACACTCTATAACACACTCTATAACTCACACTCTATAACTCACACTCTATAACACACTCTATAACTCACACTCTATAACTCACACTCTATAACACACTCTATAACTCACACTCTATAACTCACACTCTATAACACACTTCTATAACTCACACTCTATAACACACTCTATAACTCACACTCTATAACACACTCTTTAACTCACACTCTATAACTCACACTCTATAACACACTTCTATAACACACTCAATAATCTCACACTTCTATAACACACTCTATAACACACTTCTATAACTCACACTCTATAACACACTATAACACACTCTATAACTCACACTCTCTATAACTCACACACTCTATAACACACTCTATAACTCACACTTCTATAACTCACACTCTATAACACACTCTATAACACACTCTATAACTCACACTCTATAACACACTCTATAACACACTTCTATAACTCACACTCTATAACACACTCTATAACACACTCTATAACTCACACTCTATAACACACTCTATAACACACTCTATAACTCACTTCTATAACACACTCTATAACACACTCTCTATAACACACTCTATAACTCACACTCTATAACACACTCTATAACTCACACTCTATAACACACTCTCTATAACTCACACTCTATAACAAACTCTATAACACACACTCTATAACACACTCTATAACACACACTCTATAACACACTCTATAACTCACACTCTATAACACACTCTATAACTCACACTCTATAACACACTCTATAACACACTCTATAACACACACTCTATAACACACACTCTATAACACACTCTATAACACACACTCTATAACACACTCTATAACACAGACTCTATAACACACCTCTATAACACACACTCTATAACACACT
The DNA here is from genome assembly GCA_023630585.1 of Cranoglanis bouderius. Taxonomy (NCBI): domain Eukaryota; kingdom Metazoa; phylum Chordata; class Actinopteri; order Siluriformes; family Cranoglanididae; genus Cranoglanis; species Cranoglanis bouderius. The sequence goes on along the minus strand of CM042565.1, from coordinate 17,655,933 downwards.
CTATAACTCACACTCTATAACACACACTCTATAACTCACACTCTATAACTCACACTCTATAACTCACACTCTATAACAAACTCTATAACACACACTCTATAACACACTCTATAACACACACTCTATAACACACACTCTATAACACACTCTATAACAAACTCTATAACACACACTCTATAACACACTCTATAACACACACTCTATAACACACACTCTATAAACACACTCTATAACTCACACTCTATAACACACTCTATAACTCACACTCTATAACACACTCTATAACACACACTCTATAACACACTCCTATAACACACACTCTCTATAACACACTCTATAACACACTCTCTATAGCACACTATAACACACACTCTATAACACACACTCTATAACACACTCTATAACTCACACTCTATAACACACACTCTATAACACACTCTCTATAACACACTCTATAACACACTATAACTCACACTCTATAACACACACTCTATAACACACTCTATAACACACTCTCTATAACACACTCTATAACACACACTCTATAACACACTCTATAACTCACACTCTATAACACACACTCTATAACTCACACTTTATAACACACTCTATAACTCACACTCTATAACTCACACTCTATAACACACTCTATAACTCACACTCTATAACACACTCTATAACACACACTCTATAACTCACACTCTATAACTCACACTCTATAACACACTCTATAACACACTCTATACCACACTCTCTATACCACACTCTATAACTCACACTCTATAACACACTCTATAACACACTCTATACCTGACTCTCTATAACACACACTCTATAACACACTCTATAACACACTCTATAACACACTCTCTATAACACACTCTATAACACACACTCTATAACACACTCTCTATAACACACTCTATAACACACACTCTATAACTCACACTTTATAACACACTCTATAACACACTCTATAACACACTCTATAACTCACACTCTATAACACACTCTATAACACACACTCTATAACTCACACTCTATAACTCACACTCTATAACACACTCTATAACACACACTCTATAACACACTCTATAACTCACACTCTATAACACACTCTATAACACACTCTATAACTCACACTCTATAACACACACTCTATAACACACACTCTATAACACACACTCTATAACACACTCTATAACACACTCTCTATAACACACTCTATAACTCACACTCTATAACACACTCTATAACTCACACTCTATAACACACACTCTATAACACACACTCTATAACACACTCTATAACACACTCTATAACACACTCTATAACTCACACTCTATAACACACTCTATAACACACTCTATAACTCACACTCTATAACACACACTCTATAACACACTCTATAACACACTCTC
>CM042565.1:17644512-17647012 GCA_023630585.1 Cranoglanis bouderius | reverse complement strand
CTGAAGCGGAAACGGAGCGGCGTATTTAAACATACGGAAATCACATGCACAGTCAAAGACACCTGAAACCCATGACGACACAGAATGAATCAGACGAACATGAACCAATGAGGAATAAGGAGATGGAGACATGACACAAACCAAAACATGAGCACATGGGGAAACACAGGAGGCGGAGACGTGACGAGAACGTAAACATGAGCACATGGGGAAACACAGGAGGCGGAGACGTGACGAGAACGTAAACATGAGCACATGGGGAAACACAGGAGGCGGAGACGTGACGTGAACGTAAACATGAGCACATGGGGAAACACAGGAGGCGGAGACGTGACGAGAACGTAAACATGAGCACATGGGGAAACACAGGAGGCGGAGACATGACGAGAACGTAAACATGAGCACATGGGGAAACACAGGAGGCGGAGACATGACGAGAACGTAAACATGAGCACATGGGGAAACACAGGAGGCGGAGACATGACGAGAACGTAAACATGAGCACATGGGGAAACACAGGAGGCGGAGACGTGACGAGAACGTAAACATGAGCACATGGGGAAACACAGGTAAACAAAACGAGAATTCATGAATGGATTAGTCCGGGGAGTTTTTGAATGGATGCGGAAATGCGGAAGAATGCTACGCTACTCTTTGCAGCGTAGCGAGAGCAGGGGAAAACCTAACACACACACACACACACACACACACACACACACACACACACACACACACACATACACACACACACACTACACTACACACTACACACACTATGAATGCACCCTATTGGATTTCCTCCATTTATTATTATTATTATTAGGGCCCAAGCACTGAAAGTGCACAGGCCCCTATTGTTTTTCTAAGTTTGTTTGTTTGTTTGTTTGTTTGTTTATTTATTTATTTATTTATTGGGGCCCTTAAAATGGTCAAAAATTCGGCACACACGTCAGACTAAAGTGGTGGGGTCCGTTTCACCTACAGTCACCAAACTCGGTAGATATATTGATCTCATCAAACTTTCAAAATGACAGTCATTAGCTCCGCCCAACAGGAAGTCGGCCATTTTGGATTTAATGTGGATTTTTTTGGAAATTGCATACCGTGAACTTTTGAATACTCCTCCTAGGGGATTCATGTGATTGTCACCAAACTTGAACAAAATTATACCAAGATATTGAAGATGCTAAATTCCGAAGAGATTTTAGAGATCTCAAACAGTTTCGCCATGGCGACGCAATAAATTTAAGGCAATTAAAGGGAAACAGGAAGTGTCTCATATCTTCTGTGTGCAATGAGTGATGTAGATCAAACTTGAGCTGTCTGTTTGGTACTGGGGGCTGAACACGTGGATGTGACTACTGTGAGTCACGGTCATAGCGCCACCAACTGGCAGCAGGAAGTGTGTCACTTAAAACAGGCTTTCAAATAGTCTTCTTATATTTACCCAAATCACCTCGAACTTGATCAGAATATTGGTGAGACACGGCTGATGTAAATTTGCAAAAGGAGTCTTGATATCTTAAATAGTGTTGTTGTGGTAATGCTTCAAACATTAATGCTCTTTTCTTTGTATATTTGGGTGTTTTACTCTACAGCACTCGCTTCACTATGCATTGTTTTCATACAACCACCAGGCACCTTGTGCTTGGGCCCGTCATCGCTGCTTGCAGCTATATTTCTTCTTCTTCTTCTTCTCCGAAATGAATCGTATTATTGAGGCACTAAACGTGTTCGAAAACTCACGAAACTTTCCGAAAACTCCTAAACTGGCGAAAATTTACATCTGATATGGGTTTCAGAATTAGGCGTGGCAAAATCGCTCCATAGCGCCACCTACATAATTTCAACGAAGCGTCCCTCCCACTACGTTTCACATACGTGAACGAAATTCGGTACATACATGTAATGTCCCAATACCTACTAAAAAGTCTCTTGGGGCGAAACCATAAACGCAACAGGAAGTCGGCCATTTTGAATTTCCTATGTGATCTTTGTGCAGTTTTTGCCATTTTCATGCTTCGTACTTTAACGAACTCCTCCTACAGTTTTACTTGGATCATCTTCACATTTGGTGAATGTGATCTTAAGGCCTTTGCTATGCTAAATTGCGAAGATCTTGAGTTTTCGTCGCAGGGCGTGTCCCTGGCGGCCTGACAAATTTCAATGTTTTGCCATGAAACAGGAAGTTGCTGTAACTCAGGCATGCAATGTCCAATCTGTCCCAAACTTCACACGTTTGATAAGAGTCCTGTCCTGAACACATGACCACGCCCGTATTCAGTTATACTCATAGTGCCACCTGCTGGCAACAGGAAATGACATGTTTCCAACACTGAATTTGCCCCAAACTTCACACATCAGTTATAGTCATAGCGCCACCTGCTGGCAGCGGGAAGTCTGGCAAATACAAATGACTTTGATGTAGTCCTCCTATATTTACCTACTTAAATGCATATTGCCCACCGTGCTCTGTTTTCCTAAAGCCACCAGGTGGCGG
>CM042565.1:17627012-17634512 GCA_023630585.1 Cranoglanis bouderius | reverse complement strand
ACACACACTAATCACACACCGGTCACACACTAATCACACACCGGTCACACACTAATCACACACTAATCACACACACTGATCACACACACCGATCACACACACCGATCACACACACTAATCACACACCGATCACACACACTGATCACACATCGGTCACACACCGATCACACACACCGGTCACACACCGATCACACTCACTAATCACACACCGATCACACACCGGTCACACACCGGTCACACACCGATCACACACACTAATCACACACCGATCACACACACTGATCACACACACTAATCACACACACTAATCACACACCGATCACACACACTAATCACACACCGATCACACACACTAATCACACACCGATCACACACCAGTCACACACTGAAGAACTCAGCACAGGTGTGTTGTGCTTCACTGAGATGTTCTAAAGGAATTAAACGACATTACAGTGTTTTGTTGTTGATTTTAAGACGTTTAATAGTTGAGTGTAAAAGGTTAAAGGTTCAAATGTTAAAATTATGTTTAAAGCTTTAAAAATTTACTATGCTAAGGTGTTGTTAGGGTGTTGTTAGGGTGTTGCTATGTGGTTGCCATGTTGCTAGGTTCACATTTATTCATGAGGAAATGCAGGCGGAGCGATAAATCAAGTGGAGATCAGTACAGTGGAGATACAGATGGAGATCAGTACAGTGGAGATACAGATGGAGATCAGTACAGTGGAGATACAGATGGAGATCAGCACAGTGGAGATACAGATGGAGATCAGCACAGTGGAGATACAGATGGAGATCAGTACAGTGGAGATACAGATGGAGATCAGCACAGTGGAGATACAGATGGAGATCAGCACAGTGGTGCGACTGAACAAGACTTTTAATTGAGTTCTAGAGAAGCAAAGTGTGCAGAGTCGAGGTTTAGGAGCTAGTGTAGTGCAGATTATTATTATTATTATTATTATTATTATTATTATTATTATTATTATTATTATAAATGGGGCAGGGGGTTTTGAAGACAAGTTAGGGGTTAGTCAAGTGTTCATGGAAGAGGTGGGTCTTTAGCCGTTTTTGGAAGCTCGTGACGGATTCTGCTGTCCAGATTGAGGTTGGAAGTTCATTCCACCACTGAGGGACAGTCAGTGTGAAGGTTCTGGAAAGGGACCTCATGCCTCGCTGAGTAGACACTATACCAGGCGTCAGTGGTTAACTGATCGCAGGTTGCTTGAGGGAACTTAAACCTCAAGAGGGGTGTGACGTGGGTTATTTTGGACTGGTTGGAGGTTGGAGGTGGAGAGATGGGCGGGGCTTCGTTTATAGCACTGCACAGCAGTCTCTTAACCGTGAGTATTAGAATTACTTCACGAGCCGCAGGTAATAGTGAAAATGTACATGTACTCGCCCGTGCTATTGTAAACGCGGTGAATGAGGCATCATGTGAGTTTTGTTTAATCAGTTATAATAAAGTATAACTCGATTTCTGGCAAAAACATTCAACGACAGCAGCACAGTTTAGCACGTCCTCATATATTTATTTAAGTATTAGTTACAAGTGAGTATTGGTTATTTATTTCATGATACTTTTTAATACTTTTAAGTTTTATGGGATGTTTTGGGGAAACGAATATAAGTGAAATGAAATCTAAATCCAGGTCCAACTCAACTATCTTTGATTTCATGATAGCTATAGCACTTCCATCCATATAATACAAAGTTTACATCAACAAAACCGAACATGAATGCAACATTATTACCTCCTTGAGTTTTGTTTGGTAAAAAGAAAAAAAAAAAAAAGGAAATAATATTTAGTAATATTATCATCTCCCAGGTCTTCACAGAACTTAAAGTGTTTCATGCATCAACCCTTCCCCAAAAGCAATGTCCAGTGCTCATGTGTCTAAAAGACAATGAGACTGATTCTCTTTCTCAACTCCTAAAAACAGACACCTCACCCATACATTACCTCTCCACATCTACAGCTGAACGCTCATTCCAGACTTGGAGGTCTGTGTAATGAAGAGATGCTCTCTGACCCACTGCTCCTCTCAGTCCAGCGACACCTTCCAGATAACCGTGAGGAGGTCCTTCAAATATTTAAAAACACAACAGACAGAGGAGTACTGCTATAAATACAGGTGATTTCTTTAATAAACAATGACGTGTTTAAATACTGTAAAAAATACATTTTCTTATGTACATTAAAGTAATATATATATATATATATATATATATATATATATATATATATATATATATATATATATATATATATATATATATATATATATATATATATATATATATATATATATATATAATTATTTATTTATTTATTTTGGGAACTTCCGCCCCTGCCCCAGCAGAGGTCTGTACTAAAAATAAACGCACCCCTGTATATTCCTTTGGAGAAAAACACATTTTGGAGTGTTGCTACGCGGCAACCGTAATTCCGATCCTTCCCAAAACCACAAGAACTCTACTCCCAGATGGGATCTACGTTTCTGCCCAATTTCGTGGCTCTACGTCAAAAACTGAGACCCGTGAAAAGGGAAGAAATTTTCGTGTAGAAAAATAATGACGCCAACTAAAGCGATCACAATTATTGGTCTAACGGATTTTAATAAAGTTTTTTTCGGAGCTTTTATCAACGCGCATGCGCAGATTCGAGGCGGAAGTGGTTAGTCGTGGAGGAGAAGGAACGAGCTAACCGAGCTAGAAAGAAGTGGCGCTTCAGTCCAGGTTTATTGAGCACACTGAGAGTTTAGTCTCTGAACAGTTTGGTTACAGGACGCAGGAGTTTGGTTTGTGGTGAACATGCCGAAGAATAAAGGTGAGAAGAGCCGGTGTGCTCGTGAATGCGTGCGCACGCGCGCGTGTGTGCGTGCGTGTATGAGTAAATTCCATGTTGTTTTCGGAATTCTAGCTAACAGGCTAACAGGCTGAGGGAGCAGCGCGTGACCCTGATACAGTCAAATAAAAATGGAATTAAAGTATTAAACATGACAGTGTGGTACAGAGTGGGTTTTTTGTTGTCTTTAAATAAATAAATTACAGTGTAAAGAGTTTATTAGCTGCAGGAAAATAAAAGTGACGAGTTCAGGCCTCTATAAAGCTGAAGAGACAAAAATACAACTTTAATTTTATATTTATTAAACGTTTTATTGAATATCAGATTTATTATTAATTAGTTTTCTGTTGTTTAATTTAGCAAAGTATCAGTTCATTCAGTGTTTCATCCTGATCATTTCTGTTTACACACACACACACACACACACACACACATGAACACACATGTTCATTTTATCACTTAATTAATCACTAATCTATAAATCAGACATTTCTGATCTAATAATAATGAGTCAATAATGTTAATAATAATATTATAAAGTGTAATATTTAGAGTTAAAACTCTACTAATGTGAAATGTGACTGCTGAAAGTCCAGGTGTGTGTAACACTGTGTGTGTGTGTGTGTGTGTGTGTGTGTGTGTGTGTGTGTAGGTAAGGGAGGAAAGAACCGGCGGCGTGGTAAGAATGAAAACGAGTCGGAGAAGAGAGAGCTGGTGTTTAAGGAGGATGGACAGGGTGAGTTACCATGGCAACATCACAGTCAGCAGTACTACACTGTGTGTTTGTGATGTTTACACACACACACACACAGAGTACCCAGTGCAATTAGTGTTTGAGCCATGTCTCTGCCTCACTACTTGCATTCCAGCTTACGTGTTTGTGTGTGTGTTTGTGTGTGTGTTTGTGTGTTTGTGTGTGTGTGTGTGTTTGTGTGTGTGTGTGTGTGTTTGTGTGTGTGTGTGTGTGTGTGTGTGTGTGTGTGTGTGTGTGTTTAGAATATGCTCAGGTGATTAAGATGTTGGGAAACGGCCGTTTGGAGGCGATGTGTTTTGATGGAGTGAAGAGACTGTGTCACATTAGAGGAAAACTCCGGAAAAAGGTACACACACACACACACACACACACACAAACACACATAAACAGAAATGTTCAGGTGTGTGAGGACTCTGTCACTGACACTGAAATAAAACGGATATGAAAATATTCTGTATAATCCTGCAGCAGCCTGTCGCTATTTAATTTCAGCAGTTCATCATGAGATACTGTGTTTATTTATAACTTTTATTATTATACAGTGGGGGAAAAGTATTTGATCCCCTGCTGATTTTGTACGTTTGCCCACTGACAAAGAAATGATCAGTCTATAATTTTAATGGTAGGTGTATTTTAACAGTGAGAGACAGAATAACAACAAAAAAATACAGAAAAACACATTTCAAAAAAGTTATAAATTGATTTGCATTTTAATGAGTGAAATAAGTATTTGACCCCTTCGACTTAGTACTTGGTGGCAAAACCCTTGTTGGCAATCACAGAGGTCAGACGTTTCTTGTAGTTGGCCACCAGGTTTGCACACATCTCAGGAGGGATTTTGTCCCACTCCTCTTTGCAGATCCTCTCCAAGTCATTAAGGTCATTTTCAATGCCCTGGCTGAGGGAAGGAGGTTCTCACCCAATATTTGACGGTACATGGCCCCGTCCAATGTCCCTTTGATGTGGTGCAGTTGTCCTGTCCCCTTAGCAGAAAAACACCCCCAAAGCATAATGTTCCCACCTCCATGTTTGACGGTGGGGATGGTGTTATGACTTGGGGTCATAGGCAGCATTCCTCCTCCTCCAAACACGGCGAGTTGAGTTGATGCCAAAGAGATCTGACCACACCTGACCACAACACTTTCACCCAGTTCTCCTCTGAATCATTCAAGCAAACTTCAGACGGGCCTGTACATGTGCTTTCTTGAGCAGGGGGACCTTGCGGGCGCTGCAGGATTTCAGTCCTTCACGGCATAGTGTGTGCGTAGTGGAATGGGCTACAAGACCATCACCTTCTCAGCAAGCTGCTTGGAGATGGTCTTGTAGCCCATTCCAGCCTTGTGTAGGTCTACAATCTTGTCCCTGACATCCTTGGACAGCTCTTTGGTCTTGGCCATGGTGGAGAGTTTGGAATCTGATTGATTGATTGATTGTGGACAGGTGTCTTTTATACAGGTAACAAACTGAGATTAGGAGCACTCCCTTTAAGAGAGTCCCTTTAAGAGAGTGCTCCTAATCTCAGCTCATTACCTGTGTAAAAGACACCTGGGAGCCAGAAATCTTGCTGATTGATAGGGGATAAAATACTTATTTCCCTCATTAAAATGCAAATCAATTTATAACTTTTTTGAAATGTGTTTTTCTGGATTTTTTTGTTGTTATTCTGTCTCTCACTGTTAAAATACACCTACCATTAAAATTATAGACTGATCATTTCTTTGTCAGTGGGCAAACGTACAAAATCAGCAGGGGATCAAATACTTTCTCCCCCTCACTGTAGAATATTGACCATTTCTGCATTATTATTAATGTTATTATTGTTGTTGTTTACTGTCTCTGTGTCTGTAGGTTTGGATAAACACGTCTGATATCATCCTGATCGGACTGAGAGATTATCAGGTGAGTTTAAACGTACACACACACACACACTCTGATATGAAACGTGTAGTGGTTCTCACTTGTGTGTGTGTGTGTGTGTGTGTGTGTGTGTGTGTGTGTGTGTGTGTGTGTCAGGATAATAAAGCAGATGTGATTCTGAAGTATAATGCAGACGAGGCGAGGAGTCTGAAGGCGTACGGTGAACTCCCAGAGCACGGTGAGTGTGTGTGCAGTGCATGCTGGGAAATACACACACTGTCTGATAAATACACTGTGTGTGAGTGTGTGTGAGTGTGTGTGTGTGTGTGTGTGTGTGTGAGAGAGGGAGAGAGAGAGAGAGAAATTGGTGTTACTGGACAGGAAAGAACATTCCAGAATCCTCACACTGCAACTGGCTTTTACTCACTGTGAAACTGACACTCGTTTATAAAACTGAATTTATTTATTACACTTTATTCATCTAACCACCCTCAACCTGTCTGTCTCTCTCTGTCTGTCTCTCTCTGTCTGTCTCTCTCTCACCCTGTCTCTCTGTCTCTGTCTTTCAGCTAAAATCAACGAGACAGACACGTTCGGACCGGGCGACGATGACGAGATTCAGTTTGACGACATCGGAGATGACGACGAGGACATTGATGATGTGAGTGAGGTGGAGGCGTTGCCATGGCAACCAAACCACCCCGCTTGGAATACTGCTATTACAATTAACAGTGTTCACGTGGGTTATTCACCTGTCTGTGTCTCTGTCTGTCTCTCAGATCTGAGACGGTGTGTGTCGAGGACGGCTGTGTTTACTCTGAGAGGACGATCGTGCTCTCTTCTGATTGGACAGAAATTATTAAACTTATTCCCCGACTGACAAACTCTCCCTCCCTCCCTCCCTCTCTCTCTCTCTCTCTCCCTCCCTCTCTCTCCCTCCCTCTCTCTCTCTGTGACAGTTAAATAACTCGGTATAAATCACTCCCTCATTTCAAACTGCATATTTTTGTTAGTGTTTTAAAGTATTTATATTTTATTTCACCGTATGTGTTGGAATTTAAGGCTCAAATGTGAAATACACCACAATTTACAATAAAACATTAAACCTTTGTGTGTGTGTGTGTGTGTGTGTGTGTGTGTGTGTGTGCTGCAGTGGTGTTTTATTACTGTATAAACTGCATCATTTAGGTGTTTTATGTTCCCTTGTTCACTTCCCCTTGGTTTGGTCTTCTTGGCTCTCTCTCGAGGGCGTGTCTCACATCACAGACGCAGTTCTATTGGCTGAAATCAGTCACATGGTCGGTCATTTTCACTAATTATTAACCAGGCTAGCACTACAACCAGATGTTTTTTAACTAGTCATCTAGCTAACGGGTGAAAAGTGTTAAATGAAGTGGTGTTACACTGAAAGGCATCACTGCACTGCTGAGATCTTTCGAAATAAAATCCACCACCACCAACGTCGTTACCATTTTACTGTGTTTTATTTTATTAGGTAGCAAAGCTGCTAGTTAGCATGCTAATGATGCTAATGATTGTGATTGGACTGTACAGTGTGCAGAAACTCTTTCGCTGTGCTGTTCTGACCGAGTGGAAGATCTGACAATAGAACGGATAAAGTGATCAGACCTGAAGAGAGGAGACAGGAAGTTGCTCTGAGACAGAGCAGATTAAACAGGAAGTGACCTCGAAAAGTCCGCTCAGAGTCATTAGGTGTGTTCGGCTGGAAGTAACCGATCGGCGAGAGTCGCCGCCTGCGGTCGGGGGAGGAGTTGAAAACGGACCCGTCAAGTCGGACACTTCCTGTTTCCTGTAGTGACGCTCACGCGGTGTTTACTTTCTTTACTGCAGATGAAGTGGATTAGATGTCATATTTCTCAGATAATCAGACGTCTGAATTTTACACGCAGAGACCAGAAACACTTCACTGAACCGGTTAAGTTCATAAGTTCATAAGTAAATAAGTAAATACAGCACGTGTGTGTACAAGAAGAAAGTTCAACTTCAGCCTGTATTATTTAAAAACCAATAAAGTGGGGTCTGT
>CM042565.1:17534512-17617012 GCA_023630585.1 Cranoglanis bouderius | reverse complement strand
ACGGATGGAGAGGAGGTGGCTCGGGTTTTGGCGGAGAGACGGCATCTCAGTCGCATACAGAAGGAGCAGGAGGAAAAGGACAGGTGTGTGTGTGTGTGTGTGTGTGTGTGTGTGTGTGAAGGAGGTGTGGCGTCTGTACTTGTCAGGTATCTCTCACTGTATATATCCACCTGTGGTGTCATTTGAAAAAGTGTGTATGTGTGTGTATGTGTGTGTATGTGTGTGTGCGTGTGTGCGCGTGTGTGCGCGTGTGTGCGCGTGTGTGCGTGTGTGTGTGTGTGTGTGTGTGTGTGTGTGTGAGACAGCCTGAAAGCTGAGCAGATGAAGAAGAAGCAGGAGGAAAAAGATATGAAGGTGGAGGAGAAGAAGAGAAAAGCAGATGAAGAGAAGGAGCTGCAGGAGGTTCGTTCTTCTGAGCTCAAACACACACACACATACACATGTATACACTCACTCACTCACACACACACACACACACACACACACACACACACACACACACACACACACACACACACAGTCTTTCTGGATGACCATCAAAACCCTGCAGTTTGATCAGGAGTAAGATGGGTGAAGAATCAGGAGACTGAGATGCAGGTTATAATAAAAGAGATGGTTTATTGTGTGCATGAAGACAGACTGGACTTTCTGTAGTTTAAATAAAAGAATAAATCATGTATCTATTAATCGTAAAATCAGAATGTATTACAAAACCAGAAATAATCCCATATAATGTGTGTGTGTGTGTGTGTGTGTGTGTGTGTGTGTGTGTGTGTGTGTGAGACAGAAACAGGAAGTAGAGAGAGAGCTGATGAAGCAGCAGGAGGAACAAGAGCGACAGCAGAGGAAAAAGGTAAAAATCCTTTACACTGTAAACTTGTAAACTTTACACTTTTGCATTCACACATGATGTAATTTTTTTCTGGATGATCAAAATGCTGCAGTTTCACCAGAAGTAAGATGTCTGAAGAATCAGGAGACCAAGCGCCAGGGTGGAGTCAAAGAGATGGTTTCTTATGCACACAAAGTCAGCTTGGGCACTTCATAGTCTCTAGTCTAAACATAAGTTGGATACAGTCGGCTTTTGTACTGCCGTGTTCGTGCAAACGACATACCCAAGGGCTAATGAGAGAAAAACATAATCACGGACAGAAACATCTCGACCCGAAAACACAACAAAGCACAGCCACGTATACATCATGAGACCATGAGTAAGATCACACTGAACTGATCATAACGGATTGTTATCATGTATCATAATCATGGAAAATAAGGGAACAATAAGAAAAATATTCCATAATCCCTCATTTGGATGTCACTAAAATCATCCATTCACGCACGCTTAAACTTTCTGTAGTATTCTACATACTATAACCACTGACCAGGTGATAATCCGTCTACATATCTGTCTACATATACGTCTACATATCCGTCTACATATACGTCTACATATCCGTCTACATATCCGTCTACATATCCGTCTACATATCCGTCTACGTATCCGTCTACGTATCCGTCTACATAGCCGTCTACGTATCCATCTACATAGCCGTCTACGTATCCGTCTACATAGCCGTCTACGTATCCGTCTACGTATCCGTCTACGTGTCCGTCTACGTGTCCGTCTACGTGTCCGTCTACATATACATATACATATACATAGCCGTCTACATATACGTCTACATAGCCGTCTACATATACGTCTACGTATCCGTCTACATATCCGTCTACGTATCCGTCTACATATGCGTCTACGTGTCCGTCTACATATACGTCTACGTGTCCGTCTACGTGTCCGTCTACGTGTCCGTCTACATATACATATACATATACGTCTACATATACATATACGTCTACATATACGTCTACATATACGTCTACATATCCATCTACATATCTGTCTACGTCTACATATACGTCTACATGTCCGTCTACATGTCCGTCTGCATGTCCGTCTGCATGTCCTAAAATAAGTATAAGTCTTAACCTTTTATCCGTGTACCGAGCATAGAGACCATATCAGATTAAACATAAGCATTAGGCCTATCAATAGGAGTTGGCATAACTGTAGTTTCTGTTACTTGAGCCTGGGTCCTGCTCTTAGAGACACACAGGCAGCAACAGTGAAACATGACCGAAATGACCAGGAACACCAGTAGATACCCGGCCATATCACCACCAGGCACCTAGCCAGGGACCTAACCAATCACTGTTAACCCGATCGATAGCATTAACACAATCACGTACCTCACCTAGGTCTTTAATGTACCACGCCCATACAGCACTCAGGACCTCCTAGTCGTGCTAGGATAGAATCTAAAGCGACCCGATTGTGCAGAATCATCAGCCAGTTTCTCAACCTCACGTCATACGTATTAGATGGAGATTAACCATGACATCATCATTAGGGAAAAGAGCAGCTAGAAATCCGCTCCAATAAGTGAGATACTCAACACGGGGATGAGTCGTCGATTCTGGTGAGATACTACACGGGCGTTTCTTGCTGTAATGACGGGAATGGATCTGATAACACACTGAAAGTAAATATGAAAGTAAAAAGAGATGTCTTGAAGTCTCCGAGGTGTTTTTTCATGATTAGGTGTCTTTGCAGCACCAGTGAAGGATTGATATCCAGTATTATCAGATCTGAAGTACCAGTTGGATAAAGTTTAGACTTGTACGATCGGGGTCTCATGGCAGGAAGGAGATCATCACACACACACACACACACACACACACACACACACACATTTCCTACACTGCACACGCTATAAACCGCGTGCGTGTTCTGTCCGTGTTCTCAGAGAATCGAGGAGATCATGAAGAGGACGCGGAAGAGCGATGGAGAACTGAAGGTGTGTTTATGGACAGATGCGTGAACTTTATTTTTATTATTTAAAATGAAATGAAATTAATTTGAATATTATTTCTACAGAGAGAGGAGAGTCAGGAGTTTGGTTTCCCTCCATCACACACACACTCACACACTCTGCCTCCGCCGGGTGAGTTTAACATCAACACAATGCTAATTAGCATCAGTTAGCTGGTGTATAAACAGGTTGTGGTATTGCGTAACACCAGCTAGTTAATAATGTTGAAGCTAATGTTTAATGTTAATGCTAGCAAATACATTTGTTTTGTTTTTTTGCTTGTTTAAGATAATGTTTGTGATTTACTGATGTACTGATTTATGTTCTCATGGAACACACTGACACCAGATTAGCAACTACGAGTGATTAGCAGGTTAGCTTTTACATTTTAACATGAAAACATTTCAGCATTTTATCATCACACTGCTGTGCAGAGGCTGTTTACCAACACAGAGAACTCTCATTAAAGCTCTGTGTGTGTGTGTGTGTGTGTGTGTGTGTGTGTGTGTGTGTGTGTGTGTGTGTGTGTGTGTGCGTGCACTGCAGATTGCTGGTGTTTGCAGTGTGTGTTGTGTTTTCCTCCGATTCTGTGTGTCGCAGTTTGTAATTAAGAAAATCCATTCAAAGACATTTAGAGCTATTTTTAAACTGCGGCACTGTGTGTGTGTGTGTGTGTGTGTGTGTGTGTGTGTGTGTGTGTGTGTGTGTGTGTGTGTGTGTGTGTGTGTGTGAAGGACAGAGACAGATGTTAATGTTGTTTCTGCTTCTCTCAGAGGGTTTTAGCCATTTTTTTCATTTTTCCATTAATTTTTGTTTGTTTGTTTATTTGTTTGTTTATTTGTTTGTTTGTCCTTTAGTGAAACTGTATTTGTTGCAGACATTTTACTGTATATTCTTAAATGTTTTATTTTGTAAGATTTTCTCTCTTCATATCTGATTATAATTCTACATTATTTTTATATTGTTGTATTTAAAACAACAAAAAGCTCATCTGTCGTCGTCGTGTCGTTCCCTACCAAAAAAAAAAAAAAATGATGCAGTAATTTATTGTGTTCTTGCAGGTGAAGTCCAGGTGAACTCAAAGGTAAAGGGTGAGGTGAAAGCCCCACCCACTGGTGCACAGGTGAGCTCCTCCCCTCAAAACCAAGTGAATCTAAAGAATTGTGTTTAAAAACCTGACGGGTGTTTGGTAATTACAAAAACAAAACGAGTGATTTTCGACGCTGTTACGTGGACAGGTGAAGCCACGCACACCTGAAAGCATCATCAAGCAGCATGAGAGTGCAGAGAAGAGTTCACACACACCTGCACAGGTGCTGAACAACACTCCATCATTAAACTCTCCTGATCGTAGAGGAGCAGCTGTAAAAGTGGAAGTCGCTCCAGTGGCGTCTCTGAGAAGCTCACCTGTGAGAGAGGAACAGAGCGCTCAAGTGAGGAAGATCAACAGTCCATCAGAGAAGCTGCAGGAGATGCAGGTGAAGATCTTTGCTGAAAACCATGAGAAGAAACATCTTCCAGTCAAGGAGAGAGAGCGAGGAACAGGCCAGGTGATCAGCCCTGAACTCACACAGGTGATCAGACAGGAGACCGGGGGCCAGATTAAAGGTTCCCCCTCTGAACAAGTGAAAAGCCCAACCTCCGAACAGGTGAACAGCCAGAACAGTCAGGTAAAAAGCCCAACCTCCCAACAGGTGAACAGCCAAATGAGGAGTCCAACCTCCCAACAGGTGAACAGCCAGGTGAAAAGCCCTACCTCCAATCAGGTGAACAGCCAGGTGAAAAGCCCAACCTCCCAACAGATGAACAGCCAAATGAGGAGTCCAACCTCCCAACAGGTGAACAGCCAGGTGAAAAGTCCAACCTTAGAGCAGGTGAACAGCCAGGTGAAGTGTCAAACCTCCCAACAGGTGAACAAGCCAGTGGAGAGTCCAACCTCTCAACAGGTGAACAGCCAGGTGAAGAGTCCAACCTCCCAACAGGTGAACAGCCAGGTGAAAAGCCCAACCTCCAAACAGGTGAACAGCCAGGTGAAAAGCCCAACCTCCCAACAGATGAACAGCCAAATGAGGAGTCCAACCTCCCAACAGGTGAACAGCCAGGTGAAAAGTCCAACCTTAGAGCAGGTGAACAGCCAGGTGAAGAGTCAAACCTCCCAACAGGTGAACAGGCCAGTGGAGAGTCCAACCTCCCAACAGGTGAACAGCCAGGTGAAGTGTCCAACGTCCCAAGAGGTGAACAGCCAGAACAGCCAGGTGAAGAGTCCAACCTCTCAACAGGTGATCAGCCAGGTGAAAATCCCAACCTCCAATCAGGTGAACAGCCAGGTGAAAAGCCCAATCTCCCAACAGATGAACAGCCAAATGAGGAGTCCAACCTCCCAACAGGTGAACAGCCCAGTGAAGAGTCCAACCTTCCAACAGGTGAACAGCCAGAACAGCCAGGTGAAGTGTCCAACCTTCCAACAGGTGAACAGCCAAATGGGGAGTCCAACCTCCCAACAAGTGAACAGCCAGAACAGCCAGGTGAAGAGTCCAACCTCCCAACAAGTGAACAGCCAGAACAGCCAGGCGAAGAGTCCAACCTCCCAACAGGTGAACAGCCAGAACAGCCAGGTGAAGAGTCCAACCTCCCAACAGGTGAACAGCCAGGTGAAAAGTCCAACCTCCCAACAGGTGAACAGCCAGGTGAAAAGTCCAACCTCCCAACAGGTGAACAGCCCAGTGAAGAGTCCAACCTCCCAACAGGTGAACAGCCAGGTGAAGAGTCCAACCTCCCAACAGGTGAACAGCCAGGTGAAAAGTCCAACCTCCCAACAGGTGAACAGCCAGGTGAAAAGTCCAACCTCCCAACAGGTGAACAGCCCAGTGAAGAGTCCAACCTCCCAACAGGTGAACAGCCAGAACAGCCAGGTGAAGAGTCCAACCTCCCAACAGGTGAACAGCCAGGTGAAGAGTCCAACCTCCCAACAGGTGAACAGCCAGGTGAAGAGTCCAACCTCCCAACAGGTGAACAGCCAGGTGAAGAGTCCAACCTCCCAACAGGTGAACAGCCAGGTGAAGAGTCCAACCTCCCAACAGGTGAACAGCCAGGTGAAAAGTCCAACCTCCCAACAGGTGAACAGCCCAGTGAAGAGTTCAACCTCCCAACAGGTGAACAGCCAGAACAGCCAGGTGAAGAGTCCAACCTCCCAACAGGTGAACAGCCAGAACAGCCATGTGAAGAGTCCAACCTCCCAACAGGTGAACAGCAAAATGAGGAGTCCAACCTCCCAACAGGTGAACAGCCCAGTGAAGAGTCCAACCTCCCAACAGGTGAACAGCCAGAACAGCCAGGTGAAGAGTCCAACCTCCCAACAGGTGAACAGCCAAATGAGGAGTCCAACCTCCCAACAGGTGAACAGCCAGAACAGCCAGGTGAAAAGTTCAACCTCCCAACAGGTGAAGTGTGAGCAAGTGAATGGCCAGGTGAGCTCGCAGGGGAAAACTATCATGACATCATCACAGGTGACATCAAAGAAGACATCGAGTAGCTCCTCCCCCCTCAGCCCACTGCCTCCATCACAGCTCCCACCTCCTCTCAGTGACCTGGAGTATCTGGAGAAAAGGGGCGGGGCCAGAAAGGAGTCGGCTGATGAGGTGCAGTCGATGGAGGTCAGGTGAGGCCCTGTTCCAAATCAGTCACATGATTGGTCTGTTCTAATCCCTGTTCCATGTAGTGAAGTGCATTATGGGTATTCTGTAGACAGTTTGGACAGTAAACCTGTTGCATTGTGGGACTTCAGTAGTGCACTGTGTAGTGAGGATTGTTTATATATCCATCATGAGCTGAAGATAGGTATCCGTATTTCCCCTCAGCCCCATGTCTAAAGAGGAACTCATCTCCATTCCGAAGTTTTCTCCTATCTCTGAAGTTCAGAACGTTGTGAACAACACACGAGCGCTGGAGGACCTGCTGGATCTGACTGGTCATGTGACGTATCCCATAATGCCTCGCAGCACCGCGCTGGGAGACTGCAACAAAAACGTGATTGAGCCGAAACAGACATCTAACACACCTAACATGAGAAGCAGAAAGGAGTGAGAGGTGAAAACACACACACACACACACACACACACACACACACACACACACAAAGTTAATAAGTTACAGCTGTACCTCTGACTGTTACAAAGCGCTGACACTGGAGACTCCTTCCGTAAATGTTAAATAAACATCTCCTTACAGAAAACTTCACCATATCAGTTATTTTTTAAATGTTTGTGTGACGCGTCCGCTGTACACGCCCCTGTGAACGAGCTGTTACTATAGAAACGATGACATATTAGAATGAGAGCATTCATATAAACCTGCGCTTCTGTCAGAGCTGCTGTTATAGAGAACTAATCAACACCTGACCAATCACAATCCAGAACTCAGCAGCGCTGTGGCATTTAATAACCGTGCTGTGTGTGTGTGTGTGTGTGTGTGTGTGTGTGTGTGTGTGTGTGTGTGTGTGTAGGTGTAGGCTGAGTGAGTGACCGAGAGGAAGAGGAAGAGGAAGAAGAAGAGGAAATGCTTCATCACTGGATGGATATACTGAGCATGATCTTTAAACATTAGCCACATTAGCATTGTCCTGCTACAGCTAATAATAATAATAACGGGGAGACTATCGAGGCAGGACTGAAATACATCATTAATGAATCTGCTGTTTGTTTGTTTGTTTATTTATTTATTTCTCCATAATGAGAAGACTGTGTGCTGTTTATTAGCCCTGGGTAAGGATGTGTATTAGGCATGTGCTGGTAATCAGATACACAAAATATAAATATATAATCACCATATCCGAGTTTATATAATCAATTAAAGATACACTCGTTTGTCTCGCAGTAACTCGCGTTTAAAGAAGTGAGACGTCACTGTTGTGTTTGAAATTATTTCTATAACAAGCTAACGTAACGCAAACAGAACTCGCTGGCTAGCGTTACTTAATTAGTTAGTTAGTTAGTTAGTTAGTTAGCTATGTTAGCCAGCATGTTCTTCTCTGTAAGAGCTAATGGTTTAAAAACTCTGGCACACTATCGTGATATCATACTGCAATTAAAAACCCGTACTGTTGCAGAATGTGGTGCAGGCGCACGCCTGGTGTGTAAATAACTGTACATTTATACAGTATGTAATATGTTTGTAAAATGACGGCTGGCCAAAGCACACGAAGGAGAAGAAAAACCTCAAACCAAAAGATGTAAGATATTCATCATTACAGTGTAGTAGATCGTTAGCCTCAACAGTAGCCTAGCGCTGCTATACAGTAAACTGTCTGTATTTATGCTAATATGCTTTTCCTGAATATTCCTGTTTTCCTGCACTGCTTTAGTTTTATGTTCAACACACAGTATGATTATTGTGTAGTGCTTAGTTTGGACAAAGCATTAAGTATGTATTTAGCTAGCTACCATAAAACACACACACACAACATAGGCGAGTTGCTAGCTAGCGTGAGAGAGGTAGTAAGCTAGTTGTGTTAGCAAGAACTTTATTTGCTACAAGAGATAATTCTGCTTAAAAAGCCAGGCTGTTTGTTTTTTGTTGTTTTTTTTAATTTTATTTATTTATTTTATTTGATCGGAGTGGAGAAGCCAGAGATAATAAACCGTAATAAACGTTAAGGTGATTATGATCATATTAAAAATGCAAAAATCGGCATGTAACTCTCCCGTTAGCGCCGAGTCGTATTTATCCGGCGAATATCACAGCATCTGCCGCGTCATTATGATGAAAAATGAGTTCTGCCTTGTGGACTTTATTCTTTTACTGAAACAGAGACTCTGTTCTGATGTTCAGATTCCTGACGCTGATTATTTTAGGCTCGAGCAGGCTCATTAGGCTTATTTTGTGCTGTTTTATGTAGAAAGCTAATTATCCCATGCAGTAGCTGGCTACGAGTCCCACATTCTCCGTTTCTAGATTTCTTTTGTTTTTGTGAAGCAGTACGAGTGCACGTGATCCTAAACCACACGCTGTGTTAACGTTTCTCCACCACTGTTTGTTTGTCCACAGCGTTTGGGACACAGCCCTGACGAGGTCTTCATGTTAGCGTCAGGGTTTAGCCTGATTAAGGAAGGGGCTGCTTCAGATCCAGATTTTCACTGTAATGTAGTAAATACGAGTTAAAAACTCCAGTTAACTTTTTCTTAGACAGAAATGAAACCCATGTCGGTGCTGCTCTGGAATGAAAGATGAGACGGTTGTAAAGATTTCTGTGTTAAACTGGACGACTCCTTCTACCTGCTAGCGGATAACTCCTCTTACTGCACATGTGCTTTCTGTAAGCGAGCTGCATGATGTCTGAACGCCATGTAATGATAAAAAATAAAAACATTACAAAACCAGCTGTTCTGTTGTGTTTCCTGAGTGTGAGTTTTATTAACCTCACTTTAAACGTACTCACTTCACTTCTCATTAAAGACTCGCTGTGCCGTAAATAAACATTATTATTAACAGGGAATAAACTGTGAAGAGTTTTTAGAAGAGATGGAGGGACAGGTTGAGTACCTGTTAACAGGTATACCGGCTAGCAGGGTTTTTATCCACATGCAAATAAAACAATTAACAATTTAATTACTGAATTACTCAGGAAACGCCCTGAAACCCATTTCTCAAGGAGAGGAAATGATAAAATTAGTCGTACAGGCATCAGAACTCTCCTTACACATGAACCAGTTAAACAGCTGATTTATATCCGAGAAAAATTAATGTGCAGTAGAATAATTACATATTAAAACAAAACCCCAAAATGTACTATTAAAAAAAACAAAACAATTATAACAATCTCTTATAAGCTAATTCTATTTACAATATCTCTATCTTTTTCTTTTTTTAAGTCCAGTCCACAGCAGAGGTCATCAGCCGTGTTCCTGGAGATCTACCTTGCTGAAGACGTTAGCTCCAACCATAACGCTGCCCATCTGACCATCTAATCATTAGAAGCCTTAAGAAGTTCCTGATCAGCTGAAACAGGTGCGTTAGATTTTGGTTGGAGATGAAACCTGCAGGAAGGTCGATCTCAGGGAAGAGGGTTGGTGACCAGTGGGGTACAGATACTCTACTGTTCTGCTTTCAAAGGTTTTTGATATTAGACATGGAGAGTAATATCACAGAAGTGTTCATCTGAAAGGGATGGAAACTGGCAAATGAGGATGGAGAGAGAAACTGAATAAAAATAAATAAATAAATAAATAAATAAAACACTAGCACATTTTTATATATCTTTTAATACATCAATAAGTATATCAGTAAATATATCAAATAAATAATTCAAATTAAATAGTAAAGTAGTTACTTTTTTTTTTTTTTTTTACTATCTCAAGTATATATTGATGGCTGGATTTATTATTATTATTATTATTATTATTATTATTATTATTATTATTATTATAAATGGCAAAATGTGCAATTATAAATAAAAATGGCATAAAAATGTGTAAAAACTTAGGTTTAAAAAAAAAATTACTTATGGATAGAATATCCTAAAATCCTATTTATTAGTTTTAAATAAATAATAATGAAAATATATAACTACTATATTATAATCTGAAATTAGCTATAGAAATGACCGTTTAAGTTTTATAACTTAAACTTATAACTCTATAAGTTATTGTATATAGCCTGTATGTACTGTTTATACACATGGTGAAAATTTCTTAATACATTTTAGAAAAATGTTATGAACACCTGTTATAACGATGTTATTCCTGGATCGTGTAGCTCTGCTGTAAACTCTGTATGTACAGTGGGTCTGGTGTAATTCACCCAGGCGTTTGAAAGTAAGGTTTAAAATGTTTTGGACAGATTAAGTTTGATAACACAGGGCTGGAGTTTATTTAAAGCTCGTCTCTGACTGACGGAACACAGCAGCTGAAAAATGTTAGTCAGCTTTAAGGCTTTACTCGCTCACACTGCTCTGGAGTCAGTCTACTGAGCCAACAGTCACTCATTTCCGTTGAAACTCGGACAGTGAAACTGATCTGAGATCAGGTCCCCCCCCCCCCCCCGGTTGTCAGGCGCCATATTGATTTGTCGTCACCTCTTCAACAACCAGCTGTCGGAGGACGTTATCCTTCACCCCACCCCCCAGACTCGCCATTCCAACAAATCCCGCCTTTCTGGCGTTGAGATTGGCTGACAGCAGGACGTCTCGCGGAATAGGATTGGCTAGATGCATCCTCGCGAGTATTATTTTTAAATAGACGGTTGGATTATCCAATCGTCTTGGAGGAGGCGGGTTTTTGTTATCGGAATGTGGGTGGAGAAAAGTACGGCGTAGGTTGGTTGCAGTTCTGTGTAGCTTTAGCATCGATTTCCAGTCGACGCATTATGGACGCGAAGATATAAATATGTCAGATTTACGTCGATATATTTAAAACGTCGATTTAACGTCTGTTAATGTAATTATCGAATTAATTTTCAACGGATTTTAATTTTTTTTTTTTGCTCTAAGGTGTTTAAAATTACGGTTAAGATTAAGGTTTTGCGAAGTAGCTAGCTCTTTTTGCTAGCTGAACTAGCTTCTTGCTAGCGGTCCTTTAACGTTAGCTTCTCAGATAACCTTGGGTGAGTACTTTGATACAAAGTGAAGGAGAGATCATAGTTTAACAAAAAATGTTAACGCGTTTTAATTACTGGAAAAGTTTATTTTTAACGTGTTGGTGTTGGTTATCGGTTATAATGAGTGGAGTTTGTTAAGCTAGTTTAGTTTAGCTGGCCTACTTTCGGTTAGTCTCAACACGGAGTCATAAAAAAAAAAAACAACATAAACATGTTTTTAATATTTAACTTTTTTGTATCGTGTGTTTCTCGTGCAGTTTTAACGATGTTTATTTTCCAGACTGGGAGACTGTGTATTAATAATCTAACTGAATTGATTTAGATCGTGTGTGTTTTCTATTTTTGTTTACTTTCTGTTCAGTTGTCTTGGTAACGTCACTGGAGATTATTATTATTATTATTATTAGTATTATTATTATTAGTAGTAGTAGTATTAATTTTCCTCCATTACAGCCAGTCCTTGGTTTGTGTAAAGACAGCTGCTGTTATCTCTCTCCAGACTTCCGGCTTTTCTTCACATTTCTCTCCTCATAATATTAATATTAATATATATATATATATATAAAATAAATTTTTCCCAAAGTAAGCTTCATTTCAGTGTCCTGTCTTTATTTTCACGTCTTCAGGAACGTAAGCAGTGTGAAGATGGTGAGACCTCACTCAGGTTCTCCTCGTTCCAGACAGAGGTACTCCTTTATCTCAGTCCCTGGCACACTTTATCACTGCGTTCGTATCAGCAGCATCTCAGTGTTTTTGTTGTTGTTTTTCAGGTCTTTCTCTGGTAGCGGTCACAGTGAGCACCGTGGAGGGCGACTGGGCCCGTCTTCCAGGGGATTTCGAGGTCCCCCAGGTAAGGCCCCTCCCAGCTGGAGAGAGGGCAACAGCGGAGGACATTCCCATTACCCCCGGGACAAGAGACCTCAGGTGGGAGAACCGAGAGAGAGACCGCATGGACACTGGACACCTCATAACCAGGATAATTTCAGACCGTACCCCATGTGTCAGGATTCTCAGCGTGGCCGCAGGAGATCCTCCCCAGCCCGCTCGAACCGCCCTCCCCCTGTGCAACACCACCACTCCCCTCACGGACCACCGTCAGTCCACCACAGGCCCTTCCACGGGAACCATTCTGGCCACGTTTCTCCTTCTTCCCGATATTTCCACAGCCCTCCGTCAGACCGCAGGGGTCCGTCGCCACATAACAGCTTCAGAGCCCCGCAACGATACCAAAACTCCCCCCATGAGCAGGAGAGGAGCTGGGGTCCTGGAAGGCAACCAAGCCCCAGGGAGAGGCCCCTCGGGCGTCCGGCCCACGGAGGGCATCGCTGGAATGGCCCAGGGGGTTACCCTCACCACAACGGGGAGCCCAGACCCTCTAATTCACCCCAGAGAAAACCCAGAGAGTTCCATGAGAGGAACTCGTATCCAGAGAGGTACAGGAATCATGGCTGACCCGTGCAGGCCGGGTGATGGTGGTGATGATGATGATGATGATGGTGATGATGATGATAATGGTAGAGATACAGGGGCAATTTGAATAAACAGAGAAGTATTAGGGTCAAAAGTCAACACTACAGGGAGATAAATGTTAACATCCCCCTCCACTCTACAGTTCCTTTACTTCATTTGTTTTGATGGGGTTAAAGTTTACAAAAAGGATCTAATCTTAAACAAAAAAAAAGAAAAGAGGCCCCTTTAGAAGTCATCCAGTCATTATGGAGAAAGTGTTATATACCCTTTGAGGCTTTTATAACAAGTCCTGTTTTATACCCCGCCCCTGTGGCATTCAGCAGGTTTGGGGCTGGATGTAGAATAATAAAAGTTAAGAAATACCCCTAACCCTGTGCAAGCAGCAGGACCTGGCATTATAACCCACATGTTTGTATTGTTTGTGATGGATATGCAGGTGGTCTACAGACAGAGATCCACGGAAGCAGCACGGAGACGCCGGCAAGGGGCGAGGGAGGGGACGGCCCGGGCACCACGCCCCCGAGTGGCTGCGTAGGGAAGGGGGTAACCCATACCCTCGCCCCCCTTACAGATCTCCTTCATGGAAATCAGGTCCGCCGTCTTCCTCCAACTCGTCTTCCAGATTCCCTCCACCGCCACGCCCGCAGGAGAGGCCTCCCATGCGTCCTATGAAGAGGAGGATTCAGGAAATGGGACGCCTGCCGCCGCCTGAGCTCGAGCACGAACCGCCCAAACGCTTCCGTAGAGAGATGCCAGCACGACAGATGCCTCTTAAAAGTTTCGGAGGTCGCGGCCTGTCCCTCAAGGACAAGTCCCGGCTGTTGAAGGGGCGCAAGTTAAGAGCAGAATCCGTCACGCGGTTCAAAATGCCCAGGCCTTCAGACAAGATGCAGGAAGCGGAGCACGTGGGCGAATCCTCCAGACTCCCGCCTCGCAAGATTCCTCTGAAGAAAAGTATGAAGAGGCGCCCGTCTCGAGAGTCGCCTTCAGACAACGACTCCAAATCTGCAGATCCCGAAATGGACCCCGAGACACAGGTGGAATCCCGGCGCTCTGTACGAGCACGCAGGTACGGTATCTCCCCTCATACTGTGGCAATGGCTGCGTGATGTTTAGAAGGGTCCAAGCTTCCCTGTTTGTCTCTGGCACTGCTTTCACCAAATGGGCATCACCCTGTTCACATGAGAAACACCAGTAGAGGCTTCTTTACTCCTCACCTGAATCACCTCTAAGACGTGTAACCTTCTGCCCAGAATATCTGTCCTTAACGTTAACACAGGGATATATAAGGGGGAAAAGTACCAGACGTGCTGTCTAATTCATACCACCACAAAAAAAACAAAAAGCAGTCAGTCTGAAAAGGTGTTTCATGACGTTTACCTCAATCACGGTCAGGCCCAGACACACAGTGATCTCTTAAAGCTTATAAACCCTTCTGAAGGCCTCTCCCACAAAGTCAACAGCTTCCTTCCTTTCACCTGAACGATAGCTCAGATTAGCGAGGCTCTGCGTGTATAAACTCGGGTACGGTTACATAACTTCCTTCAACATGGTGAGCAAAGTTCCTCAAGAACGTCTTTCTGGAACAAAAGAGAATCAGGTTGACAGAAGGATGAAGTTTTGGCAAACCGCAATTGATTGCATGTCCTACCTGCCACCGTGGAAGATCTGGCAAGAAGATCTCTGAATTCTCTGTAAAGAGAGGAAAAATCAGTATTCCAGAACCTCCAGTTCCTGCAGGGTTCCTGGAGATTGACCAGGAAGACAGCTTGCCTCAAAGATGTATAACAAACAATCCGAGCCTGGAATTTCTACCATCTGTGCCATCCAGACAACAATCAGTACTTCTTCTGCAACTCTGCCACCATCGTGGCTACAGAACAACCCTTTGTGTTGTCTAGAAGGTAAAAAGATTGGCAGATCAAGCTAGGAATGCTACCCAGTTTGAAATTATAACTGTCTCTCTCACGAGGGTACTGGAATTGGATCAAAAGGCTCGTTCCTCAGATGATCACCTCTGAAGAAATACCAAAACCTTCTCATGCCTCCGATATAGTTTCTTCTGAAGAAGTGTTTAAAAACCCAGCTGGTTCCTCTCATCACCTCTGAAGAAATATTCCAACTAAATAAATAAATAAAACCACCTCGTTCCTCAAATGAACAGCTCTGAAGAAGTGTTAAAATGGCTGGTTCTTCAGTGATTTTTCTTCTGAAGAGGTGTTCAAAATCCAGCATGTTCTTCAGATGTTCCTCAAAATCTCCTTCCTCGGACGATCACCTTTGAAGAAATGCTCAAAGCCCGGGCTCGTTGCTCAGGTGATTTCTTTGGATTTCTCCCCCCCCCCCCCCCAAAAAAAAACCATTACGTTCCTCAGATGAACAACTCTGAAGAAATGTTCAAAAGTGTCTGGTTCCTTTGAAGAAATATTAGAAAAGCTCTTGGCTCTATTAGAATACACTGATGTCCATCAAAAATGTTTCTGACAAACAAGAAATTCTCCATCACACAGAGGAACGCAGATGTAAGATACCGTCCCACCCAAACATGACCGAGGGGAAACGTTTGCCAGTCTTACCTGTGTGGAAGTTCTCCTGAGGTGCTCCTGAGATAGAGATGACCTCAGATTGTAATGGGAACAAACCGGAAACGAGGCTTTGGACCAAACAGCAAAAAGCACTACCGTGACGAGGAGGAGGAGGAGGAAGAACGTGTCGTACGGACGGGAAAATCAAAGCAAAGATGATCTGGATGATCAAGTTTTAGGAGTGAAACTCAAACCCAGACCTTCACGTACGATTCGTCTGTGTCGATTATTCACTTAGAGCAAGAAAACGGTTAAAATCCCGAGCGAATGAGAGAAAACTAATCTTCCAATTGAAACTGAAGCATGGAGATGATGGGCTAGCTTTGCTGTAAGTACCCTAGCAGCGATCCATCTCTAGTTATTTGCCGTTGTTTATTTATTTTTTTTATTTATTACACAGTAAAGGCTTTGTGATTGCAGTATTATTATCTGAACAGTTGCACTTCCGTTCACAGCAAAGGTACACGCGTGGTTAAATTGTATAAAATGCATGGTGATGTCCTCTCTGTCCGCTGTATTTAACTCCAAACAGGAAGTCATGCCAGTGCTGTTGGTTTATTTTGTTGTTGTTGTTGTTGTTGTTTATCTCCATCTTCTCTGACGGTTTAACTCACGTTTTTTGTTTTGTTTTTTTTTTTACATGGACTTTTCCAGCTCTTCACCTATAGACAGACAGCTGACCCGAGACCTGGTGGTGGTTTCTCACTGGGAAGCTGGAACTAGAAGCTCGAGTCCTAAGAGTAGCACGTCCTGGAAGAGCAGAATGTCCTATAACAATAATAAAACCGGTAAAATAGAAATAAATTAAAAAAACTCAGAGTCGTCCTAGAGATGATTCTATTTATTTATTTATTTATTTGTTTGTTTATTGTTTTTACAAATCTTTTTGTTCAGGTGAGAATCCAAATCACCGCTTTGGAAATTCAGGACGTGACCAGAAGCAGCGACGGTACACGTGTACACACACACACACACACACACATATATATGCACGTGATCTAAAACGTCTCCCTTGTTAGACACGATGCTGAAACCCTTTGTCGTGTTGTTGTATATCGCAGGCCAATGGACGCTCCGGGAAAACCGTTACGGAAGCCCGGTCCTTTTCAGGTAAAACACCTAGAACCACCTGAAAGAACTAGAACTGTTCCCTGTTAAGTGCACAGCTGGATTTAATGCGCACCGTGTGTCTGTGTGTAGAAACCCGGGTTCCGTCCTGCCCCCGCACTCCAGAAGGGTCCCGACGGCGTCTTCAGGAGACCACTGATGGTAATTGTGCTGCAGTTTCTACTCTGGGCCATTAGGGGGCAGTGTGTCCTCTTCTGCTTTATGCCACAGTCTTAATAATAATAATAATAATAATAATAATTTATTATAAATTCCTCATATAGAAAGGAAGTTTTTGATCGATTTCTGTCTTTTCCCCCTGTAAGGCCACCATCCTGGCGCGTCCTCCACTCCATCAGAAACCCGTGTTCAGGAAAAGTCAGAGCATCATGACCAAGTACAGGAACATGCAGACACTCCGCCACAAAGCCCCGCCGCACCCACGCCAGGGTACAAGCTACCGCCGCTGGTGAAGTCCAGACCGAGTGAGTGGGGCGAGTTAGTCCTGGCGCTTCACAGACACTCGTTTATGACGACCTCGGCTGTGTCTCGTTCAGGATTCGGCTTTATCACCCCTACTCCGATCGAAGACGAGCACGCCGACTAGTTGTACGCTGTTAGTGTAACCATAGCAACAGCCGATTACAGAAACGCGCATGAGGACGAGACGGTGAACTGGAGAACTTTCAGTCATACCTGTGTGTAGGAATGATCAATGTTCTGATATTTCTTTCCCTTTTCTCCCCCCCCTGCAGATGCCTGGGTGTGTCGAGTTTAACGCCGCAACTGGATTTATATCCAAAGAGCGTCTCTCTGTTCTTTCCCAGAATTCCTGTCTCCGGTTATTATTCTGTGTGAATCATACTACAGCTGCCAGAGTTTACTTTAATACTTTATTCATGCTTTAGGTTGCAGTCTGGTGATTTCACGCTCTCTCTCTCTCTCACACACACACACACACACACACACACACACACAGTCGTCACACAGTGAGTTGTGGTGATGTACAGAAGATTGTGAGGTGTTTGTGTGTGTGTGTGTGTGTGTGTGTGTGTGTGTGTGTGTGTGAGTGTGAGTAAAGCGCTCGAGGCCGGCAGTGGTGATAATCTGAAGTTAAATGCTGATGTTTATTGAGTTCCTTTAGTGCATCATTTTGTTCTTTAAAGCTCTTTGTACAGCTCCTTAACCGTGTACATTGTTTATAGAGATTTCAATAAAACAACTGGAACTTTTGTGTCATCAGATGCATCCTTTAATATTGGTGAAGTAGTTGATGAGGAAATGGAGTCGGTGTTCCTGATGCAGCTTCAGTATTTATTAACGTCCCACAAACACACTGAACATTAACCTGGAACAGCTTTATACTGGAGACACGGCGGCGTTATTGGTCAGAAACGTCCCTTTATACCAATTCAAGCTGAGTGTGTTGCTGCTCTGTTATTAAACATCTTCAGTAATTATTACACACACACACACACACACATTAAAGAGGCCCTCCAGTACAAAACAAACTGTACACACTTTCCTCCACATGTTAATTTGTGCCGAGGCTAATGAAGCTAACAGGTAATGGAAGTGTACAGCCTCCAGTTTAGCACAGTGTGAGCTGCAGGTGTCCGTCTGAGGAGAGCAGGACCCTGGTCATGTGGTATAGTCTGGGTCATGGGTCACGCCTCAACCTCGCTGAGGATTTCCTGTTTCTGCAGGAAGTAGTCTCGGAACCAGGCGATGTGCTCCAGTTTCTGACTGACGGTGAGATGGTGGTTCTTGGACAGTCCGGTGACCACCAGTTCCATAAAGTGTCTGACGGGGCCGTGCTGAGGAAAACCGTCCTCCAGGTGGCGCTGCAGGAAGATGTGCTCATGAAACGGCACCTTCGCTTCCTCCTCCAATCCTGACACACACACACACAAGTACACGTGTTCAGGTAAAATCCCTCCAGGCCAGCGTGTACACTCCGCAGTCATCTTAGCAACACCCCTTTACTGCTGAGGGTGCACCAAATCCCAAAATGGCTTCCTACTCCATAACTGAGCACTACACAGAGCAGTTCCCATAAATTTATTCAGTTTTTTTTTTTCATTTTCAGTTTGTGATCGATGTTCGTCTTCATTTTTAATATCTTTACTGAGGGGCGGAGCTTTATTAAAGGGTGTGGTTGTGTCCTAAACCACCCACTACTGAACTAATAGTGTCTCATAGTCTACGTTATTCTACACCTGCACTATAGGAACTAGTCAGTACGGTAAAATGTGCGTTTGGGACGCAGCCCCTGACCCTGCTTGTGATTGGCTAGCGCTCTCGATGACATCGCGTTGAGAAATGATCTTATTTAAACCGACTCACCTGCCTCGTTGTTGACGGGATACTGCCACAGTTTTCCTTCCCTCGTCCACTGGATCATTTCCTCGAACCCGTTACGAGGTCTCTGATTCACCGCCTGGACGATCTGATTGGCTAAATCAGCGTCCCAGAGGGAGGGGCCTGGAGCTGAACACACACACACACACACACACACACACACACACACACAGAGAGAGAAAAGCTTCATGTGTTAGAATTCCTGAACTATCAGACATTTAATTTTTAATAAATATACATTTTTAATCATTTTTAAATAAAACTCTATTCAGCATTAATTCTAGAAAATTCTTTACAAATGATTCCTCACCCGGATCGGTTTGTGTTTCCTGATCCGCAACACTGAAGATGTTCAGCCTCTTGGCAGTAAAAGCAGAATTCCTGTTGAACACACACACAAAGACACACACACACACACACACACACACACACACTCTCTCTAAATGTTCACCTGAACTAGTAAAGGACCCATGAGGCACTGAATGCTGTATCAGACCCGGTCCATGTGTCGGTTCTGGTGGTCGTTTACCTCCTGCGGATTTCGGCCAGCTCCCCCGTGATACCGCGGTCGTGTGTGTAGCCCCGCCCATCATCATCAAACCGAATCTGATTGGCCGGCCAGCTGTTCAACCTGCCGACCGACTTCTTCCCCACTTTCATATCAGCGATGATGTTCCTGAGGAATAATTAATATATATATATAAAATATCTCACAAATGTGGTTAGAGTTTATAACAAAACTGAAATCAAAAGTTCATTTATTTATAGAAAGAAGTGATGAAGAAAGGATTAGTGTTAAAATTATTAGCTACATCTAAATTTTTTTTTTATTATTATTAATTAAACAGTAAAGAAGGCTTCAGTTGCTGGTTCTGAATTCTGGAAAAAAGAAAAACAGTAAACGCAGGAGTTTGATATTTGGATATTTATATTAAGTGCAAATGACACCAGCATTTTCCAAACTATAGATCTGAATGCTTTTTGAAATGTAAATGAGAAGTGTGTAATGTCGGAGGATTAAAGGTCGGTTGTGGCCGGTGTGTGTTTGTGTTGTTGTGCGCAGACGTGTGTAAACAGCGTCAACATTAAATATGCAAAAATAAAACGATCCTGTTCGTATTTTCACTGCCAATGATGTAGACCTGTCAATCAGGCACTGTGGGCGGGGCTTTGGGAGGGACGTACTTTTGGGATGGGTGTGTGATGAAATCAGTATGTGAAATAAAACGTTAACATTTGAACCTGAATAAAGTCCAGAGAGTGTGGTAATCACCAGCATCATCACTGCTTCACGGCTTCACGGCGGTGTGTTGGTGCTGATGCCGAGATGAAACTCACCCGATGTTCTGCGTCTCGGCTCGTCTCTGCTCCTCGGACACGGCTTCGTGTTTGCGCAGCTGCTGCAGGAGCTCAGATTCGGCTCGAGAGCGATCAGGAAGCGTGGACGCGGCGGCAGAGACAGCGGCGACCAGCTCAGGACTCAGAGACTCACTGACACACACACACACACACACACACACACTTTTTACACACTTAAATAATTACTGACTTTCCAACTTCTACATTCTGCCTTTTTAAATGTAAAGTGGGCGGAGCTAGTTAATTTGGCAAGTGTGCTCATTAGAATATTAGGCCACACCCAGTGGGAGTTGGTTCTCTGGGAGTGTTTTTCACATTTCTGTGCTGCTTTCATTAAAACTCTGCTGAATTACGTTATTAATATTTATTTATGTATTAGTTCATTATTATTATTATTATTATTATTATTATTATTATATATGACGTGAGTCTCACCTCTGTGATGATGTAGCTTGCTGAAACATGCTGCTCGTGCTCTCCATCATCACACTCTTCAGCTTCAGCGCACTGTCCTGTCCACTCGTCACCTTCCTGAGGGATCTCAGCTTGGTTTTGGTCGTGGTGTCCACCTTCATGGCCCCGAGAAGCTCCAGGAGACCCTGTTTTCCGGTCTTCCCCTCCGCCGCTGAAGATCTCAGGTCAGACGCTGTTATTTCAGCGGTGTTCTGACTCGCAGCCTGGGGTCTGGTCTCTTTCCCCTCTGCTGCTTCTTCACACGTTGCCTTCACTAAGGGTTCATCACTCTTCTCCAACCCTCTGACTTTCAGCTCACACTCGTGTTCCTCGACATCGTCCCTCGCCCTGGACTCCACCTGCAGCGCCTCAGTCCTCTCTCCGTCTTTCTTCTGCTTACACGGACTTGCTCCGCTCGTCCCGAACGCCCTGTGGTTCACTAGATAGGGAGCCCTAAAGTGAGCAGCCAAAGTGTACTTTAAACAAGCAGGATCAAACGGAGAGTCACCAGGCTTTAGCAGAAATGATCCAGTTGGACTTCTAGTGGCTTTGCAGGACTTTTCATGTCCCTACTGGATTTCTAGTGCACTTCATAGGGAGTAGAAGCCCTGCTTTAATACCTCACGTAGTACACTTAACTCCAAATTGTTCCCTATTGGACACAGCGCATTATTATTCCCCATGTGTTGCACTTATATGGCGAATTGGACTAAAAGGGCTGTGTAGGATTTTCTGCACTACAGAAGGTGCAGATGTGACAGATGTAAGCAGATGTGACAGATGTAAGCAGATGTTGCACTTGTACAGGGATCAGTGAGGTTTTTAGGATGCAGTAAATGCTCCAGTGTCAACTTTTAACCTTGCAGTTGAGAATCAGGAAAAAACAGAACAAACTCACCTGAAACCGGAAGCGGAAACTCTGTCCGTACATTTTGGGGGACGCAGTATCGGATCATGCGCGTGATTTAACGCATTTTTGCCCTGATAAAGAGAAATTATCGCTCTTCTGTACATCACTGCTCTTCAATGTCGCGCATGCACGCTTCCGGGTCCGGCGGCTGAAAGTATCCGTGAGCTACACGACCCGGAATAAAGGTTCCGGTGTTACAGAGCAATCATTTCAATAACAGTGGTACAAGCATCGTGTTTTGTTTTTTTTTAAAACAAGAATTTGATCATTATAATTTTATGTTGTTGTTTTTTGTTTCATTAATGTTATTTCTGATTAATACGTCGTTTTTTTCTCTCCAATAAATCCCCATCGGATTAACTAAATCAATTAGTTTGTGTGGTTTAATGATATTTTTGGACACATTATATGTTTCTAAATATATTTTTGGAAATGGAGAAAGTGTGAAATTTGTTTATTTTTCTAGTCCATTTTACAAACACACGTGTCCGTGGTCTTGACGAATCAGAGCTCACGGTCTCATCCGGGAGTTTGTGGCAGTTCAGGGTTAGTTAAACTAACAAGCAAATGGACGACTCGCTGATTAAAAAGCTTAAATCGGTTAAAAAGCTGAAATGATCGGCAGGAAACATCACTGTTTTGTCGAGCGAGCGTTTTTTCAGAGAGTGGTGGATTGTGGGAAATGTAGTGTTACGTAGGAAGTCCCCGTGACTGTAATGGAGTCACTTCCGTTACCGCTGATGATGATGATGATGCTGCAATTTTGCGTTTTTCCACGCGTGTGCCGCACGCGCTCCACGTAGAACGATGTTTTCCGAATAACAGGAAACGGAAATGGATTAAACATTAACAAACATGCAGTGTCGCTTAAACTGATGCAACACCACGACCCGGGGCAGGATGAGTACAGCTCGAGTTTTAATTCATCATCATCATCATCATCATCTCTGCACAGTAAGAATGTGTGTGTGTGTGTGTGTGTGTGTGTGTGTGAGAGAGAGAGAGAGGTATTAATGTCATGTACTAGATTGTACTCGATATGTACATTAATGCATGCTAATTTGCATTAATTTGCATATGCATATATGAAATAATCTGGGTGAAATAAAACTGTTTATGGGTTTTTATGGATGTGAAAATGAGCTCAGGTTCTCTGTGCTAAACAGGAGAGATATGATTTTAGAGAAAATGATAAAATTATAGGAAAAATCTTTATAACACAGGCGTCACTGCTGCTGCAAACAGTTTAATAAAATGTTTAAACAAACAGATTATTATTATTAGTAGTAGTAGTAGAATTAGTATTATCAGTATTATATAACGGATATCTGCTGAAATAAACAACACAAATCAACTTTAACCTCTCTGACCTTCTGTCCTTCACCACATGACCTTTGCCCTTTGACCTTGATCAGATTTCCTCTCTTCTGTTTTGTATCTTCAAAGCGGTGGTGTTTATTCTGTAATGTTCAGGGAAAGTTAATGTGGTGTGATGATTAGATTAACACTAAAACCTCCCGGTGTTTGTACAGCCGGATAGAGAAGAGCGGCGACGGATCTCTCTCTCTCTCTCTCTCTCTCACACACACTCTCACACACACACACACACACACACACACACACACACACACACACTCAGTACTGCTCAGGTTGTGAGATGGACAGATGATCCCCGGTGTAGTAGCTTGGCTGAGACGTGTTCAGCGGTGAGACGTGTTCAGCGGTGAGACGTGTTCAGTGGTGAGACGTGTTCAGTGGTGTTCAGCGGTGAGACGTGTTCAGTGGTGTTCAGCGGTGAGACGTGTTCAGTGGTGTTCAGCGGTGAGACGTGTTCAGTGGTGTTCAGCGCTGAGACGTGTTCAGTGGTGTTCAGCGCTGAGACGTGTTCAGTGGTGTTCAGCGCTGAGACGTGTTCAGTGGTGTTCAGCGCTGAGACGTGTTCAGTGGTGTTCAGCGCTGAGACGTGTTCAGTGGTGTTCAGCGGTGAGACGTGTTCAGCGGTGAGACGTGTTCAGCGGTGAGACGTGTTCAGCGGTGAGACGTGTTCAGCGGTGAGACGTGTTCAGCGGTGAGACGTGTTCAGTGGTGTTCAGCGGTGAGACGTGTTCAGCGGTGAGACGTGTTCAGTGGTGTTCAGCGGTGAGACGTGTTCAGCGGTGAGACGTGTTCAGTGGTGTTCAGCGGTGAGACGTGTTCAGTGGTGTTCAGCGGTGAGACGTGTTCAGTGGTGTTCAGCGGTGAGACGTGTTCAGTGGTGTTCAGCGCTGAGACGTGTTCAGTGGTGTTCAGCGCTGAGACGTGTTCAGTGGTGTTCAGCGCTGAGACGTGTTCAGTGGTGTTCAGCGCTGAGACGTGTTCAGTGGTGTTCAGCGCTGAGACGTGTTCAGTGGTGTTCAGCGCTGAGACGTGTTCAGTGGTGTTCAGCGCTGAGACGTGTTCAGTGGTGTTCAGCGGTGAGACGTGTTCAGCGGTGAGACGTGTTCAGCGGTGAGACGTGTTCAGCGGTGAGACGTGTTCAGCGGTGAGACGTGTTCAGTGGTGAGACGTGTTCAGCGGTGTTCAGCGGTGAGACGTGTTCAGCGGTGAGACGTGTTCAGCGGTGTTCAGCGGTGAGACGTGTTCAGCGGTGAGACGTGTTCAGCGGTGAGACGTGTTCAGCGGTGAGACGTGTTCAGCGGTGTTCAGCGGTGTTCAGCGGTGAGACGTGTTCAGCGGTGAGACGTGTTCAGCGGTGAGACGTGTTCAGCGGTGTTCAGCGGTGAGACGTGTTCAGCGGTGTTCAGCGGTGAGACGTGTTCAGCGGTGAGACGTGTTCAGCGGTGAGACGTGTTCAGCGGTGAGACGTGTTCAGCGGTGTTCAGCGGTGAGACGTGTTCAGTGGTGTTCAGCGGTGAGACGTGTTCAGCGGTGTTCAGCGGTGAGACGTGTTCAGCGGTGTTCAGTGGTGTTCAGCGGTGAGACGTGTTCAGTGGTGAGATGTGTTCAGTGGTGTTCAGCGGTGAGACGTGTTCAGCGGTGAGACGTGTTCAACGGTGAGACGTGTTCAGCGGTGAGACGTGTTCAGCGGTGAGACGTGTTCAGCGGTGAGACGTGTTCAGTGGTGTTCAGCGGTGAGACGTGTTCAGCGGTGAGACGTCTTCAGCGGTGAGACGTGTTCAGTGGTGTTCAGCGGTGAGACGTCTTCAGCGGTGAGACGTGTTCAGTGGTGTTCAGCGGTGAGACGTGTTCAGCGGTGAGACGTGTTCAGTGGTGTTCAGCGGTGAGACGTGTTCAGCGGTGAGACGTGTTCAGTGGTGTTCAGCGGTGAGACGTGTTCAGCGGTGAGACGTGTTCAGCGGTGAGACGTGTTCAGTGGTGTTCAGCGGTGAGACGTGTTCAGCGGTGAGACGTGTTCAGCGGTGAGACGTGTTCAGCGGTGAGACGTGTTCAGCGGTGAGACGTGTTCAGTGGTGTTCAGCGCTGAGACGTGTTCAGTGGTGTTCAGCGGTGAGACGTGTTCAGTGGTGTTCAGCGGTGTTCAGTGGTGTTCAGCGGTGAGACGTGTTCAGTGGTGTTCAGCGGTGTTCAGTGGTGTTCAGCGGTGAGACGTGTTCAGTGGTGAGATGTGTTCAGTGGTGAGATGTGTTCAGTGGTGTTCAGCGGTGAGACGTGTTCAGTGGTGTTCAGCGGTGAGACGTGTTCAGTGGTGAGACGTGTTCAGTGGTGTTCAGCGGTGAGACGTGTTCAGCGGTGAGACGTGTTCAGTGGTGAGACGTGTTCAGTGGTGTTCAGCGGTGAGACGTGTTCAGTGGTGAGACGTGTTCAGTGGTGTTCAGCGGTGAGACGTGTTCAGTGGTGAGACGTGTTCAGTGGTGTTCAGCGGTGAGACCTTAATAATAGAAGTGTTCAGTACTTCAGCTTTTTCTCGGTGCGCACAAAGTCTAGACATCAGATATTCCTGAATCCAAAAATGTGATAAGAGTCCCTCTGCAGTACATTTCAGCGAGTCGAGCTGGGAGTTCTGGAGGTTGGTGTTGGGGGTGTGAGGACACACCCGCCTAGCTCAGGATCGTTCATTAGTTTTATCCTGAAAATGACTCTGAAATGATGAAAAATGAGTAAAGGAGAAATATGAGAGGGTTTTTTTGTCACATTTATTATTTTAAAGCCGAAAATGTTCTGAACAGTTTCTTTACATGGATTTTATTTCAAAACAAGTCATGAATGAACTCGGATCCATCGATTCTCATTTAGTCTTTTCCTGGGTTCGAATTTTATCATTAAAATAAAATGTTAAAAGAACAAATATCTAACAATGTTATCGGGAACATTCACACTATAAAACTGAGATTTTCTGTCTGTCTGTCTCTCTTTCTCTCTCTCTCTGTCTGTCTCTGTCTGTCTCTCTCTCTCTGTCTGTCTCTCTTTCTCTCTCTCTTTCTGTCTCTCTTTCTCTCTCTCTGTCTGTCTCTCTTTCTCTATCTCTGTCTGTCTCTCTTTCTCTCTCACTGCCTGTGTCTCTCTCTCTCTTTCTGTCTCTCTTTCTGCCTGTCTGTCTGCCTCTCTGTCTCTCTCTCTCTCTCTTTCTGTCTCTCTCTCTGTCTGTCTGTCTGCCTATCTGTCTGTCTCTCTCTCTGTCTGTCTCTCTCTCTCTCTGTCTGTCTCTCTCTCTGTCTCTCTCTCTCTCTGTCTGTCTCTCTCTCTGTCTGTCTCTCTTCAGCTTCATTAGATACAGGAAGCTGATTTGCTGCAGGGGTTTCTGGTTGCCATGGCGATGTCTCCTCACCCCACTGTGCAGGCTGTCATAGACCTGTCTGCTGGAGCCGTAGGTACTGACCTCACACACACACACACACACACACACACACACACACACACACACACACACACACACACACACACACCTGGACAAGGAGTCAGGAATCAGTGACTCGTGAGTCAAATTCATGATTCAGTCAGATTCATGAGTCAGTGTCTCTCTCTCTCTCTGCAGGAGGGATGGTGTGTGTGTTGAGTGGACAGTCTTTGGACACAGTGAAGGTGAAGATGCAGTCGTTTCCGTCTCTCTATCGGGGTTTTCTGCACTGTTTGGTCTCCACCTACAAGCAGGTGGGTATCAGGGGGCTGTACCAGGGGACCACGCCCGCTCTGATGGCCAACATGGGCGAGAACGCTGTGCTCTTCATGTGCTACGGTTTCTGCCAGGAGATGGTGCGGCGAGTGTGTGGCCTGGACAGAAACGCCGCCCTCAGGTGAGCCGCTCACGGGGAACTGGCAGGAGCGAGAAGTTTGGGATGAAGATTTGAGATAATTTGAATTATATAAGACAAAGAAGAGGGGCATTCTGGGATACCGGAACATCCGAGTGGCCAAAAACACAACTTCTACACTACATAGTGACCTGTTTTTT
Organism: Cranoglanis bouderius; assembly: GCA_023630585.1. Lineage (NCBI taxonomy): Eukaryota > Metazoa > Chordata > Actinopteri > Siluriformes > Cranoglanididae > Cranoglanis > Cranoglanis bouderius. The sequence continues at coordinate 17,589,919 of CM042565.1, read as the reverse complement.
GGAGTCCTACCACTCTGTGTTTAAAAGTGTTTAAATGATGCACAGCATGATAGTGAGTACAAAATACCCAGAATGCTCTGTTTCTCCCTGCCTGTCTCCCTGCCTGTCTCTCTGCAGTGATGTACAGAAGGCGTGCGCTGGCTCTGTAGCCTCCTTCTTCTCCTCCTTTGTTTTGTGCCCTGCGGAGTTAGTGAAGTGCAGACTGCAGGTGATGAGTGAGATGGCCGCCTCGGGGAAGATCTCCTCCACTCACACGTACACACCACTTCTCTTTCTTTCTCTTCATTTCATTACTTCCTGTACCTGTCTACAGCACCTGCAGTGACGTCTCGGTTATCGGCCGTGGATGGTGACTGGCATTTCCGAGCGTTCTGACCGAGGTGCTGAACCTGATGAACTTTAATAAACAGTGTGAATAATTATTTACTGCACCAGCAACATGACCAGAGGTTCACAATTAAACACAGATCATCATCTCAGTTCATCTGAACTTTGTGAAAAGTTTACTGAGTCCTGTCTGGATTCTCACCACAGCTGTGTGGGATTTAAAGCCGATCTGCAACCCGTACAGTATTCAGCGTAAAAACCCCAAACTGTATCATGGCTAATAATAATAATAATAATAATAATAATAATAATAATAATAATAATAATGCTGTCACTGCAGTTAATTTTCCCTCATTTTCCTGGTCTTTTTCCATCACATTTCTATTGCGAATTTTTATGATTTTGTTCGTCTTTAGAGATATCTCTGAAGTGTGTGAACAGTACTCTGGTGCTTTCTGTCATGTGATTAATACGGTATGTGATCACATGACACTTACACACACACAACGAGCAACGTTTACTGCACATTTGCTGCTTAATGATATTCTAAGTGTCATTAAAGTTCTAAAGCGATCAGATTTAATATGAGGATGTGTGCGCAGATTTAACCCTGACACAAATATTTCATCAGAAGAACAGAGCTGAAATCACACCAGTTCAACCTTACAGAACATTTTATAAACGCTCTACAAACGTTTGCCATAATGAAGGCTCTCTGCAGCTCCGATCACATCACCGGCCAATCAGAACGCTCGGAATGGTGCTATAATGGCGACCAATCACAATGTTTGGAAAGTTTACATCAGATTCTGTATGTAGAGTGAATTTAACCGTCCACATCCCAAATCACATACTGCCACTCTAAAGTGCACTTTAAATTCTGGTTCCTATGGTAACCTGTGGTGGTTCTCTCTCTCTCTCTCTCTCTCTCTCTCTCTCTCTCTCTCTCTCTCTCTCTCTCTCTCTCTCTCTCTCTCTCTCTCTGTAGCTCGGTATGGTCAGTAATAAAGGCCATCATGAAAGCTGAGGGTCCCTCTGGGTTTTTTCAGGGTCTCGCTCCCACCATCGCCAGAGAGGTGCCGGGGTACTTCTGCTTCTTTGGGGCATATGAACTCTGTCGCTCCATCTTCTCCACACGCCTGGAGTGCAGCAAAGACGACATCGGTATACACACACACACACACACAAATGGGTTAATAGGTGAAAACATATTTTGAACATTGGTCCATAAATGTGTGTGTGTATGTAGGCGTGGTCCCCACCATGTTGAGTGGCGGTGTGGGCGGAACATGTCTCTGGTTGGTGATTTATCCCATGGACTGTGTGAAGTCGAGGATTCAGGTGATGTCTATGACTCAAAGTCAGGCTGGATTTTACAAAACCTTCATGCACATCTTCAGGACTGAAGGCAAGTCACTAATAATAATAATAATAATAATTAACAACAACAACATGTTGCCGCTTTAACAAGTAACAATAATATGTCTCTCTCTCTCACTCTCTCTCTCCGTAGGTGTGAGAGCTCTATATTCAGGTCTCACTCCTACGATGATCCGGACGTTTCCGTCGAACGGCGTTCTCTTCCTGGGATATGAACTGAGCCGCAAACTGATGATGTCACATTTCAACAGCTGATCTGCTGCTCTTCTACACATACGCGCACACACCCACCCACACACACCCACCCACACACACACACACACACACACACCCACCCACACACACACCCACCCACCCACCCACACACACACACACACACACACACCCACACACCCACCCACACACACACAAATAGAGCATTATTTATTGTATTACTCAGCAGTTAAACACTAATCTGAGTGGCTACAGTATTGACACTAGTCTTAATGATTATATCTGTTTATATCTCCGTACCTCAGCAACTAAAGAGCTCTTACTAATCCAGACTAATACACTGTGGAGTTTATTTTTCTTTCAGCTCTCTCTGTTTTTGCTGCTTTTGCTCCAGAAGTTTTAGTCTACCTCAGAGGGCATGTCCCAAATCAGCACATTTCACCCCAAGTGTCAGTTCTTGAGAGTGTGTAGTGTTTTTCAGGCCTTGGTGCTGCAGGGTGTTGACCAGGCCGGTGTGATGTGGGCAGCTTTTTCTATTTCCATAATGATTTGGAATAATAATGAGGAATTTAAACCCAGCTGCTCCGAAAAACCACTGCAGCACAAAGATCGTTGTTAGATGGTAGAGCGAGCATCACACTGAACAATCGCTCTCCCAGCTCACATGATTTTAACCTTGCAATAATTTTGGGAAAAACTCCTACTGTTACCTGTTAATAAAGTGTTTCACCTTTTACTGAAACGCAGCCGTGAAGCTGTGAAGTTTTTAAAAGCGTGACTTTATTGTTCTATTTGATGTGCCATAACACTAAAGGAAAGAAATGTTTGGCCATTTTGTAACGACTGAAGTGTTGGTTTTGTGTGAGAATAAATCACATGCATTCAAAATGTGTTGTTTGTTATTTAAATTGACTCACAGCAGGGTTTCATTTGTGTCTAAATGTCTAAAAACAATAGCCTATGTCTGAATAAAAAAAAAAAAATCTATGAACCTCGAAAATATAGTTCGGCTGTAGTGTTCCTTTCAGTTGCTAACACTGAATAGCAAATAAATCCGATATTTATACTAAAATAACTTATCTAGAGTATGTAAAATATCATTATTGTGAAAATGTGACCTTCTGTGGTTTACTTATACTTAATAAAAGATACCTCGGTGTCCAAATCATACCGTTACTGCTAGCATGCAAGCTAATCAAACAGCTAAACAGCTGCTAATCAGGCTAATCCTCAACCGAATATTTACAAGACCATTTCATGAGCAAGCTCAGAGTTATTTTTAATCAGATAACCTTAGCTTTATTTATTTATTTATTGCTATTATTATTATTATTTTTAAAGGACACCATCATCCCACAAAATGTGCTAGCAAACTGTAAATCTGAGTTTATTAACTAGCTAGCCAGTTAGCTAACGCAGGCGAGAATTAGCATTTATGTCACTGAATAACTACGTTTCTAGCATATAAAGGTAAGCATTTCTCATCAATAAATAGATTATTAGTTGTTTCTTTCATGATCTGTTCATCTGTTATTATTCAGCTTTCAGAAATTAGCCAGATATTAGCAGAAATATTCACTGTATCCATAAACTGACCATTTAAATAGCACCATGTAAATACATTTGAACATATAAAGGATTATAACTCATGATTAAGTACTAATTAATTTATTACAGCGCTTAGGGTAAAGTGTGTGTTCATGATTTATGCTACAGTGCTGTGCTGATGTACAAAAACACACTAAGACCAAACCATAAAAACATCAGAATATAAAGTTTTATTTATTGTCCTCATGGGAAAAGGTGAAAACATGACAACATGTTCAACCATCAAAAATAAAAATGTAAAAATCAGGAACTAAAACAATTATATTAGTCTGTCATGTCTTTATTACACTCACTGTTAGATTTAACTTTGATTTATTAACACATGAACACTTTACAGTCAGATTAGATCATCGATCGTGTTTGTGATGAGTCCAATCACTCTGTCGGACTCGTTAGGGCTAGTTGGGCGATGCGTGCACTTACAGAGGCTGAAACACACAGAACACAAACAGATCAGTCCAAACTAATTATATACATACTGTGTATACACTCACCGGCCACTTTAATAGGGACGCCTGTACACCTGGTCATCCGTGCAAATGATCCAATCAGCTAATCATGCAGATCCAAGTCAAGAGCTTCAGTTAATGTTCACATCAAACATCAGAATGAGGAAAAATCTCAGTGATCTCAGTAACGTTGACCGTGACATGGTGGTTTGTGCCAGTTTGAGTATTTCCTGTGAGTATCTCCTGGGATTTTCACTCACAACAGTCTCTAGAGATTACACAGAATGCTGAGCGTCAGTTCTGCAGGTGGAAAAGTCTTGCTGATGAAGCGAGGACAGAGGAGAATCAGCCAAGAACAGGAATCTGAGGCTACAGTGGACACACTCTCACTCACACTGGACTGATGAGGATTAGAAACAGATCAGATAAAGTCTGTCCAATCATCAGCTTTCACCAACAACCCTGTCACGGTCAAAGTCACTGAGATCTTTTCCATAGTGTGATGTTTGATGTGAACATTAATTGAAGCTCTTGAAATGTTATGCTTTGCTTTGCTGACACCTAATTAGATGATTGTGTGTGTGTGTGTGTGTGTGTGTGTGTGTGTGTGTGTGTGTGTGTCTGTGTGTGTGTGTGTGTCTGTGTGTGTGTGTGTGTGTGTGTGTGTGTGTGAGTGTGTGTGAGTGTGTGTGAGTGTGTTCTGTTTTGTTCTCTCTCACCCCTTTATTGACACAGGCTCCGCAGATGCAGCCGATGAGGCCATTGATCATCTGCGATGCACACAGGATGAGCTGCAGACCGCTGCAGACGAGCAGAGTGGAGAACAGACCGATGTTAAACTCCACCACACCCTTCGGCTCCGTACACTCACTCCACCAATCACGGTTTTGCAGGTAACTCTCTGATCTGAGAGAGAGAGAGAGAGAGAGAGAGAGAGAGAGAGAGAGAAAATTCTTTATGTGTAATGTGTACAAAGTTATAAATATAAATTTACTTCAATTATATTCTGTTCCTAGGGCTTTTTAGGGGTGCCAATAATTATGACATATGGCTCTATTTAAATGATACATTTTTAATTAACATAATATATTTTAGAGGTTTATTTATTAGAATAAACTGACTTCTGTTAAAGGTTCGATTTCACTCGTGATTTACTCATCATTACCCAGCGTGCCAATAATTCTGGAGCTGATGAGGTGATGTAATGATGCAATTGGATTGAAGAGTGTAGTGTGTGTGTGTGTGTGTGTGTGTGTGTGTGTGTGTGTGTGTGTGTACCTGTCTTTAAACGGAGTCCCCCAAAGGAGTAACCCTTTGCAGAATGGCCCATTAATCAGCCCTAACACGGCCACTGCGAAACTGTAGAGGGCGCCACACACTCCTACTGCTGCAAACAGGATGGACAGGAACATCTACACACACACACACACACACACACACACACACACACACACACACACAGAAAGGGGAGAGGATTTATTAAGGGTGAAAGTGTATTGGCAGACCTCCACACAGCTTAGTCAAGCTTTTATCAGGGAGCAAGGATTAGAAGTGTGTGTATGTGTGTGTGTGTGTGTGTGTGTGTGTGTGTGTGTGTGTGTGTGTGTGTGTGTGTGTGTGTGTTTACAATGTTTGCCCTATGGTTGTTTGCACTGATATCTCATCTCCATGGTCACACATTCCTCTCTCGTATTGACGTACTGAACACTCGGTAGTGAACTCTGTGGGAAGTGTAGTGTGGATGGTTCCCAGTGTTTATTATGTGAGTGTTTAGGCGTCCTAATTAGTGATCTGTCGTGCACACTAGGTAGTGAGGATAGAGTGTGTGTGAGTGTATTTGGTTTGGTAAGAGTGAGGAATTACATGGAGTCTAGTGCGCACTAAGTAGTGAGTGTGGTGTGTGGTTTATTTGGACTCTATAGGGAACACTCACACTATGTAGGGTGTTTTGTATTCTGTATAGTGTACACTAAGGAGTGAGTGGGTGTTGATTTGGCACTCACCCCACAGCGGTTAGCACAGCATCCTTGCTTTCCAGTGACATGAATAAAAAGAGCTGGAGCTATAACCTGAGAGAGAGAGGGGGGGGGGGGGTGTAAGACAGATAGGAGGAATGAGGAATCTCTGAAATGTTTTTTTTTTTTTTTTAAACATTCATCCATCACTGCTGCGATTTCTGCTTCAGAAGGGTCAAAGGTTACACATTCATTCAATACACAACCATACTCATTATCTCTGAGTCACACACACGCAATCAAATCAATATTCTTCAACCCCCATTGCAAAAAAAAAGTTTATTGTCAAACAAAAGCAATTGAAGTTCAACACAACGAAAGCTTCAAGTGGTTTCCCCAAATTCAACTGAAAATGCAACTTATAATGACTTCTCCAGTCTCAAAATTATTCAACCCCCTGAATCCCTCACAACAGCACAAATATGCAAAACAGGTGTTGTCTCAAGCACACTTGATGCAACTAATCAAGGGCTTCATTAGTTGCACCAGGTGTGCTTGAGCTGGAACACATGAAATACCTGAACTGGCTAGGGGCAGAAAATACATGAAATACCTGGACGGGGCAGAAAAAGAAAGCTATCAACGGCTGCAACCAGATTTCTGAGAAGGCAGGTTGTGAAAAACCCTCGAGTGACTGCAAAAGACCTGCAGCAAGACTTGGTGGCAACAGGCATTGAGGTTTCAGTGAACACAGTATGGCACGTACTAAACGCAGAAGGTTTCCATGCCAGAACTCCAAGACGTTCACCACTACTGACCCAAAAGCACAAGAAAATTCGCTCAGAATCATATAAATAAGCCACAGAAGTTTTGGGATTCTGTTCTGTGGAGCAATGAAACAATACTGGAACTTTTCGGCACGATGGATCAGCGGTATGTCTGGAGAAAGAAGAATGAAGAAAGAACACTCTGTCCACAGTCGAGCATGGTGGTGGCTCGGTGATGCTCTGGGGCTGCTTTGCATCCTTTGGCACTGGAAACCTGCAGCGTGTGGAAGGCAAGATGGATTCACTGAACATCATGCCGTCTGTGAGGAAGCTGAAGCTTGGGCATCATTGGACCTTCCAACAGGACAATGATCCCAAGCATACCTCAAATTCTACCAAGGCTTGGATGCAGAAGAAGTCCTGGAAGATTCTACAGGGCCATCACAGTTACCTGACTTGAACCCCATAGAAAATCTCTGGTGGGATTTGAAGAAGGCGGTTCTCAGTGAACACCAGAGCAATTAGCTGAAGTTTGACAAAACTGAGTTTTATTAACCATTTGTTTTTATTAAGAACATAAAAGGTTGGTCACCAACGTCATTAGGATAAGAATAAATGAATAAAAATAATACATTTTATTCAAATGAGGTGTTGCAAAAATGAATACACCCTACAACAAATTCTACCAAATCTAATATTTTGTATGGCCTCCATGATTTTTTAAAAACTGCATCAATTCTTCTGGACATGGAGTGAACACGTTGGTGACATACTGCCACGTCCATATTTCTCCATTCTTGGAGAATGAGGTCTTTCAGAGCCTGGATGCTGGACGGAGAATGATGCTCGACCTGTCATTTCAGAACTCCCCACAGGTGTTCTGTTGGGTTGAGGTCAGGTGTCATACATTTTTACCCTGTACTTCCTCAGAAATGCAGCAGTGGACTTGGATGTATGTTTTGGGTCATTATCATGTTGAAAGAGTGCATGGTGATCCAGGGTGCGGAGAGATGGTATTTCAGTATTTCGCAGTACATCTGTGAATCCATGATGCCATCAATGAAGAGCAATTCCCAGACACCTGCAGCACTCATACAACCCCACAGAAGAACACTGCCACCACCATGCTTTACTGTGGGTACCATGCATTTTTCATCGTACTCTTCCCCCCTTGCGACGCCGTACAGTTTGGATGCCATCAGTTCCAAAAAGATTTACCTTTGTCTCATCAGACCAAAGTATGGAGTCCCAATATTCTTCACCTTTGTCAACATGGGCCCTGGCAAATTCTAAACAGGCTTTTTTGTGCATGGGCTTTAGCAGTGGCTTCCTTCGTGGACGACACCCTTGCATGCCACTCCTGTGCAGCATATGTCGTATCGTGTCACGTGTAACAGTCTCCAGTTTGGCTTTCTACAGCTTCAGCTAACTGTGATGAACTTGCATGACGATTTTCCTCAACTCTTCTTAGGACAAATCGCTCATCTCGAGGTGTTAGCTTCCGTGGACGGCCTGGACGTCTCAGAGTGCTTGTCACAAGTCCATCCTTTTTGAATTTTTTAATCACTTTTGCTACTGTATTCTGACTGATTAGCAATGGTTTACTAACTTTCTTGTAGCCCTGACCTTTTTTTGTGTAAAGAAATTACTTTCTTTCTCAAGACTCGTGACATTTCTCTTCTCCATGTGGTGCCATAATTGTCAGCATTGAATGGGAGGGGATTTTATTGGTTAAATACGACCCTTAATTGTCAGTTATCTGGCAGCCACCCGTGTGATGATTGATTAGACTCATCTGTTGTTGAATTCCAGTTAATTATCATTTTATCAAGTTTCATTCCTAAAAGCTTCATTGGGGTATACTCATTTTTTGCACCATGGTTTTAAATCACTTTGTTTTTTGTTTTTTTTTGTACTGACAAATCTCATTTGCATCCAATAAACCAGAGTTGCCGGAATATTTTATTGTATAGGAACCCATCGAAAGTATTAATTCTAATGAGAGACAGATGAATTTCTGAGACATCTGTTGGGGTGTACTCATTTATGCTGAGCACTGTATATAGAGTGAGACAGGACGGGCGTGTCTGTGTCTGTATTATTAGGGAGGCTCAGCAGCTGTTTGTTGTCAGTGATTTGGGATCTGAGAAATGGAAAAAATGATTGGTCCTTCGTGTGAAGTCTGAACGAGCGCTAAATCAGGAGCTAAAGCTCTCGACTTGTTCTGGTTTTGTTTGAACTCATCTCTAGTGTGAATGCAAACGAGTCATGGTGACTGCATCAGTCTGAGAGCCGTGTGCTTTATCACTGTACACCAGGTGAGATTTCAGGACTTAAACATATAAAATCCACAAGTCAGAACTTCACCACAGCAGAGTTAGAGCCTGGAGCCTCTCTCAGTGTGTACCACGTGAAAACATACCAAGCTCAAGTGGATTTAATCCAAATCAGTGTTAATCTAAATCAGTGTCCCATGATACACAGACAGAATAACAGCCCCAGTGTTCCTCAAAGTAAATCTACACTCTGGACCCTGCTGTTAGACGCTTATTGTAAGAATTAATTGAATAGAGTTGTTAGAGCTGTACGTAAATCTCATGATTAACACACCGCCTCGTAAATGATCACTCAGTTTATTGTGTTCAATAAATGTGCAGATGAGGAACTTTTTATCAGCTGCATCTCTTCCTGTTTTCCAATACAATGGCACCTCCAAGGTTCATGAGGCTACAGACAGAGGGCGTGGCCTGAGAGGGCGGAGTGATACAAGACCACGCTAAGAAAAAAAAAAGTCCCAACATAAATAAAATAAAAAATGTTCCAGTGTTGAGCTCCATGGTGAAGTATGAAACCACATCAGTGGGAATTGGGTGTGGTCTGAGGCAGAAATTTACTCTAACTAAGCAAAATTCTCTCACAGACACACACACACACGTCGTTTAGGCCAAGCTGTTATTTCCATAATGACTCTGAGGTCTGAGGAACATCTGAGTTCTTCTCTGAAGCACACACAGGAACCTGCTGAGATCTCCATGATGCTTCTCACCTCCTGTACTGAACATTTAACATGTTGAGACCTGTGTGTGCTCCTGTGTTGGAAGTTCTCCTCCCTCAGCCATCACTAAGCACCAGTGTACTGTGAGGACCGTGTTTGTAATATCACACACACACACACACACACACACACACACACACACACACACACACACACACACACACACACACCACATAACTGCTGTATTTGTATTAACAAGATTTGTGTTTGGTCAAACTTCATCAGCACAAAGAGAGAGAGAGAGAGAGAGGAGAGAGAGGAGAGAGCGAGAGAGAGAGAGGAGAGAGGGAGAGAGAGAGGAGAGAGAGAGAGAGGAGAGAGCGAGAGGAGAGAGAGAGGGAGCGTGAGAGAGAGAGCATTCGTTTATATATTTACATTTTTCCTGCACTCATTTATACACACAGACCCTGACGCATTATATACACTATAGATCACTCAGTGTGTGTATAATATCACCACACACACACACACACACACACACACACACACACACACACACACACACACACACACACTGTAATATATATAATGTGTCAGGGTCTGTGTGTATAAATGAGAGCTGTACTGCGTCTGGACTGCGACTGTACTCCGTCTGTACTGCGTCTGGACTGTGACTGGACTCTGTCTGTACTGTGTCTGGACTGTGACTGGACTCTGTCTGGACTGCGTCTGGACTGCGTCTGTACCACAACTACTCTATCTGGACTGTGTCTGTACTGCGACTGTACTGCGACTGTATTCCGTCTGTACTGTGTCTGGACTGTGTCTGTACTTCGTCTGGATTACATGACTGTAATTGATTATGTTTTTATCTAGTAAACACTCGGCTCCTCCTCCAGACATGTTGTGTGAAACTGTTTGTGTTGTGTGAAATGCCAAGCATTGCCAAGCAATGATGATCATGCCTGAAATTCTGCTCTCACACATGAACACTAGTCTACAGTCTCACACGTCCACACGTCCACGTGTCCTCTCCCACTTCTAATCTGTGCTTCACAACACAAGAGCAATAAACAGCAGATAAAATAAATAAAGTAGCAGACAGAGGAAACTATAAACCCTGGAGCTGTGTGGAAGCGTAATCCTGCTCCTGACTCTGCTCTCTCCCTGTACACAACCATCATACTTTCTAATGAACTTAGTTATTAATCAAAATAGGAACAAATGACATCATCAATACTGTTAATATTAATATTGCTGTGTGTGTGTGTGTGTGTGTGTGTGTGTGTGTGTGTGTGTGTGTGTGTGTGTGTGTGTGTACTCTCACCATGAATCCTCCCCCGACCAGTCCACCCATGTATTTCACCTCCTCGGTTAATCTTCCCTCCTTGGCGTATGTCACCTTCCAGTCGGGGAAAAACAGAATGATGTTGCAGATAATGGAGATGAGGGCCAGTGGGTACAGCGCCCCGGCCACGAAACGAGAACACTTTCCTGTACACATGCTGCAAAATCACAGATTACAGAATGTAAAGAAGAAGAAGAACAATCAGGATCGGTGGAGTGGACGATAAAGTGCAGAGAAGAACCAAGACAAAGGTTCCTCTGTGTTCCTCTGGCTTATCTACTCCTGTTTGTCTATTAGAGGATGTGGATGGAGTGAATAAGGTGGGATGGGCCTGTGTGTGTGTGAGTGTGTGTGTGTGTGTGTGTGTGTGTGTGTGTGTGTGTGTGTGTGTGTGTGTAATAGTAAATGTGTGATAGGCTGTCCATCCCAGGACATTCCACACATTTCACATCAGAACCATATGACAGGAATTGAATAACTTTTTACTGAAGAATATACACACAAAAAATGTATACACACACACACACACACACACACACACACACACACACACACACACACACACACGATACTAAGCAGACTGTGTGTTAATGTTTCACTATTTCTCTGATGACTGTGTGTGTGACTTGGATGTCGTTATCGGCCGTTCATAGTGTAAGAGATAAGAGGAGAGAGAGAACACACCCTGAAACCCATTCTCTCTCTCTCTCTCTCTCTCTCTCTCTCTCTCTCTCACACACACACACACACACACACACACACACACACACACACACAGAAAGAGAGTATGCTTTTGTGTTTTCATGTCATGTCGTTTCATGTCTTAAATCCCTAAAGTAAGTTGGTACCGCGGCACCCTGACTCATCACTCATCACTCATCACTTATATTCTTAGTCCTGGAAAACTTCCCGACTCTGCTCTCGGCCTGATGTGAGGTTCTAAAGCACAGGTAAAGTTCTCTCACCTGAATGTCTAGATTAAATTAAAGAGTAAGATTTCATGGACGAATTCCAGCCATAAGAAGAACAACGACTCGTCAAAATATCGCAAACTGTAAACAGTTCAGGACAAAAATGTAAATGAGTCATTTGGGAGTCGACTCTTATTGGCGAGCCGAATCAATTGATCTGACTCACTGAACGGAGCCAGAATTCCCATTCCTACTTCCCAGGATTCACAGGAATTTCATGCTTTTAGAAACTGAGTTGATTCATAAAGACACGCTCACCATCCACTTTATTAGGAACACCTGTACACCTGCTCATTAATGCAGTTATCTAATCAGCCAATCACGTGGCAGCAACACAATGTATAAAATCATGCAGATGCAGGTGAAGAGCTTCAGTTAAAGTTCACATCAAACATCAGAATGAAGAAAAAGTCTGATCTCTGTGACTTTAACTGTGACATGGATGTCGGTATCAGATGGGCTGGTTTGGGTAACTGCTGATCTCCTGGGATTTTCACACACAACGGTCTCTAGAGTTTACACAGAATGGTGTGTACCTGAAAAAACCAAAAAACACTGAGTGAGTAACAATTCTGTGGGTGGAAACGCCTTGTTGCGTGTTTGTGTGTGTGCGTGTGTGCTTGTGTGTGTGTGTGTGTGTGTGTGTGTGTGTGCGTGTGTGCGTGTGTGTGTGCATGTGTGCGTGTGTGTGTGTGTGTGCGTGTGTGCTTGTGTGTGTGTGTGTGCACTCCTCAGGACACTAAACATCACACCTCCAGCACTTCAGTGCATGTGAAACCGTTTAGCCACTGTTTATCTACACACACACACACACACACACACACACACACACACAGTATGAGAGGATGGTTGTAGTTTTCTGGAGTGAGCCCAGATCTACAGTCCCAGTAGCAGGGTGTAGGCTTCCTGACTACTGCAGTGTAAATAGGATTTGTGTCTGTCAACGCACACACACACACACACACACACACACACACACACACACACACTGATAAAAGGTTCAGTGTGTTACAGTGTTACAGTGTGTGTGAGTTGCAGTGTGTGTGAGTTGCAGTGTGTGTGAGTTGCAGTGTGCGAGTGTTGCAGTGGTTTATTCAGTGTGTAAAAGTGTGTTTATAGTGATTATAATCTGTAGGGTCTGAAAGGTGATGTGGTGAATGAATTTGTGAAGGTGATTAGAGAACCTCAGTGTTTCCTTAATGCTGTGATATTGTTAGTGTTTGGATCGTGAGGAGAAAGTGTTCTGGATTAAACTTCACTGACCGCACCTTTAATTAAAACTAAATAAAATAAAAGCTAAATTCCTCATTCTGATATTTTTAAATAGAATTTCCTTTTAATGTTATGCATAATTATTTAAAATGTTTAATCTCAACAGTCTGTAGGAAATCACCGTAACAAACTGTAAAAATATTGTGTTTGTGAACGAGTGACAACTTTGTGCTTCACAGCACATTTGGCCAAATCAGTCCAGATCTGTCTCACTCTCTATCTGTCTCTCTGTCTGTTTCTTTCTTTATCTGTCTTACTGTCAGTTCGATTCAGGACACTTTATTGGCATCACCATATCTCTAACAATTAGAGGGATCAAATCTCTCTCTCTCTCTCTCTCTCTCTCTCTCTCTCTCTCTCTGCTTGGTTGCAGTTTTATTTCTGTTTGTTCAATACCCCCCGCCCCCCCCCGATTGCTGTAGTGTTGATTAAAGTCTCGCTTTACGACTCCAGAATGAGTCAAAGCATCATATTTACACAGCCAGAGAGAGAGAGAGAGAGAGAGAGAGAGAATCAGCTACGGCGTTTTTGATGCTGTGTTGTTTCCCTGTGGTTTTGTCGGCATCTAGTGGTCAGACAATGTCATTACATGAATAATAGGAGAATAATAATAATAATAATAATAATAATAATAATAATAATAGATATATATTTAAATATTGACATATAAGTGTACATAATTGTGTTTATGAGGTAAACGTGAGCAATAATAGCCTATACTTTAAATTTTTAAACACTATACATTCTACATTCTGATAACAGTATTATTATTTAAATCACAGTCTAATAGGCGGTGCCGTACCTGATTAAACTCCGCCCATGTCGCATTGTCATTGGTTTATACTTTAGGGGGGGGGGGGGGGGCAACCCAAACTCCTTCCATGTTGTGTTTTTATCGGTTGCAGAGAGAGAGACAGGGAGTTCAGTGTGTTTGTGTAACAGGGGTCGGGGGGAGTGTTTAAATTTCTAACATTACTTCATGTCAGCGTGCCACGTAACACACACACACACACTCATACACACACACACACACACACACACTCATACACACACACACATACACACACTCTCTCTTACCTGCAGCCATGGCAGAAGAGCAGATTTCTCCTCTGAAGGATTTTCTAATCACTTACATCATGCCAGAAAAGTGTTATGAGCATCTGTTCCTCCGTCTGAATCTGACACACGGTGAGACTTTCCCTACTTTACACAGACACGGAGTCTGTCTGTCTGTCTGTCTGTGTCTCTCTCTCTGTTGTGTGTTGTGTGATTGATAATATGACTAATCACTGTTCATATTTAATATAAAATCATCAGCAGTGTTCCAGTTTATAAACTCTACATTAACTCTATACAGTCCGAGTTGCTCGAGCGCTTCCGTGTTGCCAGTGACGTCACGCGTCCAGCAGATGGCGCTGTGCAGTCATTTTAAAAATTCATTATCAGGAATATGATGATGATAATAATAATAATAAATAAACAATAATCGTCCTCAGTAAGTATAGAATTTATTTTAGAATGAGGAAAACCTTTATAAGATCGAAAACTAAACAAAATACTAAAGTGAAAGGAAAAAGTTTGGCTCTTAGCTCAGGCCTGCAGTCATTTTGTATTTTTATACACTGCTAATTAATATTTTACAAAATGAACATAACATCTGTATAAAGTCCCTGATGATTACAGAGCACAGAAATATAATCCCACACTTTACACTGTAGACTTGAGTGTGACTTTATATACAGCTTTATTATTTCCTCTTCTTTTTCTGTTTCAGTGAAGAAGAGTTTCACACACACCTCATCCAGAACATTTCAGTTTCCTCATCCGTGTGTGTGTGTGTGTGTGTGTGTGTGTGTGTGTGTGTGTGTGTGTGTGTGTGTGTGTGTGTGTGTGTGTGTGTGTGTGTGTGTGTGTGTGTGTGTGTGTGTGTTTCAGGGCCGTGTGTGAAGATTGTGTTGAGTAAGATCTTGAGTGTGTGGATGCTGGGAGAACTCATAGGTACGAGGAACATCCTTCTGTATTTTTTACTTTAAGCTTTTTATCTGTGGCCTCACACACACACACACACACACACACACACTCTCTGTGCAGCGCCGGTGCTCCAGATCTGGACGGTGGTGAAGGGCAGCAGTGCTGAGGGTCTCAGTTTGGTCTCTGTGCTTCTGCAGCTGCTCGCAGTCTCCATTCACACAGCGGCCTGTATACTACACAACTTCCCCATCGGGTAACACACACACTACACACACCTACAGACACTACACACACACACACTACACACACCACACTCCACACACACACCTCTGTTTAAATGTACTTCAGATTATAAATGGACATTAACACAATTCACATTTGTGATCTCAGACTTTGGACCCAACTATAAGCCTAAATAGGTGTGTGTGTGTGTGTGTGTGTGTGTGTGTGTGTGTGTGTGTGTGTGTGCAGGGCCTATGGAGAGAGTGTGTTTGTGTTGGTCCAGTTTGTGCTGCTGGTTTTCCTGATCCAGTATTACAGAGGGAATACCATCTCAGGTATTATTATTGTTATTGTTATTATTATTGTTGTTATTATTGTTATTGTTATTGTTATTATTATTATTGTTATTATTATTATTGTTGTTATTATTATTATTATTGTTGTTGTTGTTGTGAACATTACGTTCCATATTCACTATCTATTACACTGTTTGTGATGCAGCTATTTTGTCACTTCCCTTGATAGTGCACTATTTTATTACCCATAATGCATTGCAAACCCAGTGTACATCTAATATACACTATTCTCTGTGTTAAAGTACCACAACACACAGCTCAAAGTTTACTGGTCAGGATCAACACCAGTGTGTGTGTGCGTGTGTATGTGTGCACACGTGTGTGTGTGTGTGTGTGTGCGCTTGTGTTACTGTAGGTTGTGTTCTCCTCAGTGTGTATTCCGGTGTGATGTACCTGTTCACCTCAGCTCTGACCCCTGCGGTCGTTGTCATGACGATGCAGGAGTGGAGTGTGCTGCTCGTCATCACCAGCCGGGTCGGTTTCACTGTTTCTCCTCCCTGTCTCCCTCCCTCCCTACCTCCAGCTCTCCCTCCCTCCCTCTCTCTCTCCCTCCCTCCCTACCTCCAGCTCTCCCTCCCTCCCTCTCTCTCTCTCTCCCTCCCTCCCTCCAGCTCTCTCTCCCTCCAGCTCTCCCTCCCTCCCTCCCTCCAGCTCTCTCTCCCTCCAGCTCTCCCTCCCTCCCTCCCTCCCTCCAGCTCTCCCTCTCTCCCTCTCTTCAACTCTCCAGTGACTGTTTAGTGTGTAAGTATTGAGTTCTTGTGTTGTTCTGGACTTATTCGTGTGTGTGTGTGTGTGTGTGTGTGTGTGTGTGTGTGTGTGTGTGTGTGTGTGTGTGTGTGTGTGTGTGTAGTTGATCCAGGCAGGCTGTAATCTGAACAGTGGGTCCACAGGGCAGCTCTCTGGTGCAAGTGTGTTTTTGGTGTTTCTGGCATCATTGGGACGCGCCTTCCGATCCACACAGGTAACACACACACATACACACACACACACATGCACGCACACACATATATACATACATACATACACACACACACACACACACACACACATGCACACTGTGTGTGTTTATTAGGTACCTCGGTGGTATCGGTTAAACACAGTGAGTGTGTGTCTATATACAGTGTGTGTGTGTGTGAGGTTTCTATAAAACACACAGTTATGTTCTGATATCAGGACACTTCACTGCTGTTAAACTGTGTGTGTGTGTGTGTGTGTGTGTGTGTGTGTGTGTGTGTTGTCTTGATATCAGAACATAACAGACCTGACAGAGGCCTTTCAGTTCAATTTTTTATTTATTTATTGTCATGACTGTATAAATGTACAGAGCCAAAGCATTACAGGAATGTAGAAGTGTTATTAATAACATCAGTGTGGGTTCATTAACATTATTATTAGTGTCTGAATAAACAAACTGTATTAGTGTCTGTATGGAAACATGGAGATGAGAGAATAGAAACCGAGTGTTAAGGTGAGTGTTAAGGTGAGTGTTAAGGTGAGTGTTAAGGTGAGTGTTAAGGTGAGTGTTAAGGTGAGTGTTAAGGTGAGTGTTAAGGTGAGTGTTAAGGTGAGTGTTGGTGAGCTGAGGTTCAGGACCAGCCGGGTGAGGAGACTCTTCTCTCGGCTCAGCTCTCGGCATCGCAGGGCTTTGTAGTGGGAGGTCTGGGGGTCACTGTGTTTAAGGTGGAGTATCTGATGGATCTTCTCTGGATTTTGAGCAGTAGTGGGAATCGGACTGATTCGGCTCTGCAGCCGTTGTTTGTAGTGTTTCGGTGAACTTGTAGGATGGATTTGCAGAATTGTGTGTGCATGATTTCAGCTGGGTGTTTGTCCCATTGTGTAAAGTTTTGGTTTGTGAGCGGCCCCCAGACCTCACTACCCTACAGCAGGACTGCTTCAATTACTGATTCAGATCATTTGAGCCAGACTGGAATTGGAATTTGGATATGGATTAGTTTTTTTTAATTGTGTAGAAGGTCTATGTAGAAGAATAGTTTTGGTTTTGTTGAGGTTGAGTGTCAGGGCCCGGGTCTGACAGTACCGCTGCAGCAGGTCCAGGTTCTGCTGTAGACCCTGAACACTGGGGGACAGCAGGACCAGGTCACCTGCGTACAGCAGGAATCTGACCTCTGAGGTACTACTAGTACTACTGCAGTGTGTTTCTGACTGAACCTATAATTAACATCATACTGCACATGTTTATCTGGGTTTCACTCGTTTATTACTGATTTTAGGGTAAAGAATTCTCTCTCTCTCTCTCTCTCTCTCTCTCTCTCTCTCTCTCTCTCTCTCTCTCTCTCTGTAGGAGTCTCACTCTCTCCACTCTCAGGTCTGTGTCCTGTCTGCCTGCTGCTCTCTGCTGCTCCTCATTCAGATTCACATTTACAGAAAACCACCAACAAGTAGAGAGACAACAAAGAGGAAGAAAGAGGAGTAGAGAGAGAGAGAGAGAGAGAGAGAGATATGTTACTTGTCTATGATTCATCAATAAGACCTTATAAACGTATCTTAAGGCGAATTAAAGCGAGGGGGTGATCCTTTTTCCAACTCGGTGATTCTGTTTTTTAATTTTTTAATTTTTTTCTGACATGTTGGTGTTATATCTTTCACTTGGATGTTATAAGTTGCACTGAGTAAATACAGCTGGATAAAACAACAACTGTGTCCATCTTCATTTCAGGCTGAAAAGCAACAAAATGTGATTATTTTAAAGGGGGTGATTCTTTTCTATACCCACTGTACATGAAAGACTGGAGTGAATAATCACACCAAGGTGATGAGGCCTAAATCCTGACTGATACATTTCATGAATGTTATTCCTGTGTAGGTACGAGCAGAGCTGCTGTGCTACAACCTTTTCTAAGATCTTGGAGATAAAGGGGAGATTTGATATTGGCCTGCAGCTGGACAACTGACAGGAGTCGAGGTCAGGTTTTTAATCAGGGGTTTGATAACTGCTAGTTTAAATGATTTAGGTACATAACCAGTGCTAAGGGAAGAGTTGATTATTTTTAGAAGGGGTTTGATTATTTCTGGAGTAATCTGTTTGAAGAAACAAATATTTGTCTAATATTTTAAATTTTGCCAATAAAAAACCTCATGAACTCATCACTATATAATGACTGTGTGCCTGTTTCTGTGGGGGTTTTATTCCTAGTTAATTTTGCTACAGTATTAAATAAGAATCTGGGATTATTTTTGTTATCTTCAGTTAAGGTAGAGAGATAGACTGATCTAGCAGCACTTAGAGATTTCCTATAGTTCAGGAGGTTCTCCTTCCATGCTGTTTGAAATACTACCAATTTGGTTTGACGCCATTTACGTTCTAATTGTGGAGTGATCTGTTTTAAGGTGCGTGTGTGATCATTATACCAGGGTGCTAGCTTTTTCTCTCTAATTATTTGTCTTTTAAGTGGAGCTACCTTATCTAACGTGTAGAGGAACATTGACTCTAAGCTTTCAGTCGCCTGATCAAGTTCTATGGGATCAGACGGTGATCGAATCATAGTTGATATCTCTGGGAGGTTACTGATAAAACTCTGTGCAGTAGCTGACGTGAATGTACGTTTGACACAGTAGCGTGGCAAAGTGCATATATTACGATCAATACCCAATTTACATGATCTGAGATAATGATCTGAGATAATGATCTGAGATAATGATCTGAGATAATGATCTGAGATAGCTTCAGACTGCGGAAGTGTGACTATATTTTCTATATTTAATCCGTATGTTAGTATAATGTCAAGAGTGTGACCACCATTATGAGTGGGCCCTATTACATTCTGATTGACCCCTACTGAATCTAAAATAGACACAACCGCTGTTCTCAGAGGATCTTCCAGGTTATCAAAGTGAATATTAAAGTCACTGACAATTAATTCTTTATCTAGAGAAACAACCAGGTTCGAGATAAAATCTGCAAATTCACCAAGGAACTCAGAGTATGGCCCTGGGGGGTCTGTAAATAATAATAAGTGGAATCGACTCGATAGACTTATTTTTTGTGGTTACATATGTTATACTAGTATGAAGAACTTCAAATGAGCTGAACTTATGGCTAGGTTTTTGTGTGACGCCTAGATTATCATTATAAATGAGTGCCACACCTCCTCCTCTGCCAGTTAGATGGGGCTGATGTATACAAGTAAGTAAGTAAGTAAGTACATTTTATTTATAAAGCAGATTTAAATTCAGCTTACCCCGACCACAGTGATGTGCAGAAACAGTTATAAAATATAATAAAATATACAATGAAAAAAAAAAAACCCAAACAGTTACTAATCAACAAATTAATAGCCAGGGAAGGCCATGTAGGAGACATGTAGGAGAGCTTTATCGGCAGACCTGAGAGACTTGGGAGCTGGATGCAAATAAATAAGGTCAGAAATATTAGATGTGGCTTGTCAATTAAGAACACTTTAAAAACAATCAGCAAAATCTTGAATTGAATTCTAAAAAAAGACCGGAAGCCAATGAAGAGAAGCTAGAATTGGAGTGATCATGTTTTTCTGTATTCGTTAACAGTCTAACCTCTGAGTTCTGGACCACCTGCAAGCATGCCAGTGAAGATTGGGGAAGACCAAGGTATTGAGAATTACAATAATCTAGGCGTGATGTAATAATGCATGAATGACTTTTTCCAAATCTTGAAAGGAAAGTGACGATTTAAGTCCGGAAATGACTCTCAACTGCTAAAGGCTGTTTTTAAGAACTGAGCTCATTTGTTTTTCTAGACAAAGCTCAGAGTCAAAGATAACACCTACATTTTTTTGCATGTGGCTTAACATATGGAGTCAGATTGTCTAAGTAATTAGCTATAGAGCTTCTAGTTTGGGAAGGACCAAAGATAATCACCTCAGTTTTATCATTGTTGAGCTGGAGGAAGTTATTTGTCATCCAGCATTTAATATCATCAAGACAGTCCATGAGAGGCTGCAGAGAATCATCAGCATAGAAATGGAAGGAGATGTTATATTTTATAATGATATTACCTAGTGGAAGCATGTACAGATTAAAGAGTAGTGGCCCCAAAATGGACCCCTGAGGAACCCCACAGGAGATAGAAACAGATGATGAAAAAAACTGACCAATAACCACTGACAATGTCCTAGGGTTAAGATATGAATCAAACCAGAGTAGTGCTGTATCCTTAATGCCCACCCACTGTTCAAGGCGTGACAGAAGGATATTATTGTCTACCGTGTCAAAAGCAGCGCTAAGATCCAGTAAAATCAAAACGGCATCACCAGAGTCAACTGCAAGTAGCAAACCGTTCATCACTTTTAACAAAGCTGTTTCAGTACTGTGATGAGTCGTAAAAACCTGATTGAAATGGTTCAAGTACCTGAGTCGAGTTCAGAAAAGGAAGCAACTGTGACAAGACAACTTTTTCCATAACTTTTGAAACAAATGGCAATTTGAAATAGGACGATAGTTATTCAAACACTTCGTGACAAGATTGGGCTTAATGAGCAACGGCTGGACAGATGCATGCAGGGACAATCCCGGAAACTAAGCAAGAATTAATAATTACTTGAAGAGTAGGACAAGTTGTATCAAAAGCAACTTGATGTCAGAGGGAACAACATCATGAGGCGAAGTTGTAGATTTCATCTGCATCTCTACGTCCCTCAGCTCAGAAAAAGTGGATAGGAGTGAGGGAGGATCGAATGCCGTCAATTTTTTCAATAAAGAACCTCAAAAATCTCTCACAAACATCAGGAGATGGTTCCACTTCATAAGAGATGTGAGGATTAATTATTGAATTAATAGTGTTAAACAGGATTTTAGGGGTATGACAATAATTACTAATAATATAAGAGAAGTATTTAGCTCTTGATTTTTTGGCTGCTTTCTGAAAATTCACCAGGCAGTTTCTAAAGATATCAAATGAAACAGTAAGATGATCTTTTTTTTAATCTGTCTAAGCAGACGAAAAGTGTCATCCAACCATGGCTGTGATTTAAATTTAGGACATTTGTATTTAAAAGGTGCTATAGAGTCCAAGATATCTGAGCAGGAAGAATTAAAGAGAGAAATTAGATCATCCAGGCTTGAAAAATGCTCAGCAGCAAATAAAATTGAAGTCCAGACATCATTTCTTTGAAACGTGTCTGAAAACTGATTTGCAGTAAGAGAACTGATACAACGAGAATAAAAGCCTGTAGTTTTAACAGTACACATAGAACTGGATAGTATGACAACGAATACAATAGTCTTGTGATCTGAAAAACACGCAGCTTCAATGTTTATATTGTCAGCGGAAAACTCATATGACATGATAAGGTCAAGAGTGTGCCCAAGTACATGTGTAGCCTTTTCTATATGCTGAATGAAACCAAAGAAGTCCAGAACATCAATAAAATCAGTGACCATAGGCTTTCCAGGACAGCAAACGTGACTATTAAAATCAGCCAGAATTAACAGACAGTCATATAATGAGATAATATGAGATACGAAATTGGAAAACTCCTTTATAAAGTCTTTATCTGGTTTAGGAGGCCTGTAGACCAAGACACTTAATAACGGAGTGGTAGCCGATTCTATCAGTACACATTGAGATTCGAATGTAGAGAAGTTCCCAACAGAAATTGTCTATTTTAAAACGGTTCCTAAAAACCATAGCCACTCCACCTCCTCTTCCAACACATCTTGGAATGCTAATAAAGCAGCAGTTTGATGGACAAAGTTCACCAAAGATGGATGAATCACCGGCTCCAGTCCACGTCTCAGTTAAAAATAAAAAATCCAAACTGCGGCAGGTAAAATAGTCATTGAAAATGAAACTCTTATTAGACACAGACTTGGCATTAACCAGGGCCATTTTTACCTGGCAATGAACAGTTTGTATCTGTGATTGTCAGACAAACTCCAGTGGACTAATGTTTTGGAGATTCACACCTCTGCTTCGGACACGCTGTCTCGCAGGAGCGGGGTTAGGGTCCAGTATGATCTAAATTTTATGTTAATTAGGTTACTAAAATAAACTTTCTGAATATTTCTACATGTTTGTTCAGCTCGGGGAACAGATACAGTCTTGATTATGTGGAACCTTGGTGACGACTCAGTGCAGCTTTCAGTACAAAAACACACTAAGACCAAACCTTCAGAATATAAACAGGTTTATTATTCGTCCTCATGGGAAAAGACGACATGTTCGACCATCAACAGTAAAAATCAGGAACTAAAACAATTATATTAGTCTGTCATGTCTTTATTACACTCACTGTTAGATTTAACTTTGATTTATTAACACATGAACACTTTACAGTCAGATTAGATCATCGATCGTGTTTGTGATGAGTCCAATCACTCTGTCGGACTCGTTAGGGCTAGTTGGGCGATGCGTGCACTTACAGAGGCTGAAACACACAGAACACAAACAGATCAGTCCAAACTAATTATATACATACTGTGTATACACTCACCGGCCACTTTAATAGGGACGCCTGTACACCTGGTCATCCGTGCAAATGATCCAATCAGCTAATCATGCAGATCCAAGTCAAGAGCTTCAGTTAATGTTCACATCAAACATCAGAATGAGGAAAAATCTCAGTGATCTCAGTAACGTTGACCGTGACATGGTGGTTTGTGCCAGTTTGAGTATTTCCTGTGAGTATCTCCTGGGATTTTCACTCACAACAGTCTCTAGAGATTACACAGAATGCTGAGCGTCAGTTCTGCAGGTGGAAAAGTCTTGCTGATGAAGAGAGGACAGAGGAGAATCAGCCAAGAACAGGAATCTGAGGCTACAGTGGACACACTCTCACTCACACTGGACTGATGAGGATTAGAAACAGATCAGATAAAGTCTGTCCAATCATCAGCTTTCACCAACAACCCTGTCACGGTCAAAGTCACTGAGATCTTTTCCATAGTGTGATGTTTGATGTGAACATTAATTGAAGCTCTTGAAATGTTATGCTTTGCTTTGCTGACACCTAATTAGATGATTGTGTGTGTGTGTGTGTGTGTGTGTGTGTGTGTGTGTGTGTGTGTGTGTTTCTCTCACACCTGTTTTGACGGCGGCTCTGCACACACAGCAGATGCAGCCACAGAGGCCTCTGAGGCCGCTGATGATAAGTGATGCACACAGGATGAGCTGCAGACCGCTGCAGACGAGCAGAGTGGAGAACAGACCGATGTTAAACTCCACCACACCCTTCGGCTCCGTACACTCACTCCACCAATCACGGTTTATCAGGTAACTCTCTGATCTGAGAGAGAGAGAGAGAGAGAGAGAGAGAGAGAGAGAGAATTCTTTATGTGTAATGTGTACAAAGTTATAAATATAAATTTGTTTCAATTATATTCTGTTCCTAGGGCTTTTTAGGGGTGCCAATAATTATGACATATGGCTCTATTTAAATGATACATTTTTAATTAACATAATATATTTTAGAGGTTTATTTATTAGAATAAACTGACTTCTGTTAAAGGTTCGATTTCACTCGTGATTTACTCATCATTACCCAGCGTGCCAATAATTCTGGAGCTGATGAGGTGATGTAATGATGCAATTGGATTGAAGAGTGTAGTGTGTGTGTGTGTGTGTGTGTGTGTGTGTGTGTACCTGTCTTTAAACGGAGTCCCCCAAAGGAGTAACCCTTTGCAGAATGGCCCATTAATCAGCCCTAACACGGCCACTGCGAAACTGTAGAGGGCGCCACACACTCCTACTGCTGCAAACAGGATGGACAGGAACATCTACACACACACACACACACACACACACACACACACACACACACACACACACACACACACACACACACAGAGAGAAAGGGGAGAGGATTTATTAAGGGTGACACCTCCACACAATTTAGTCAAGATGGGATTAAAAGTGTGTGTGTGTGTGTGTGTGTGTGTGTGTGTGTGTGTGTGTGTGTATGTGTGTATTTACGTTTGCCCTATGTTTGTTTGCACTGATATCTCATCTCCATGGTAACATATTCCTCGCTCGTATTGACGTACTGAACACTCGGTAGTGAACTGTGTGGGAAGTGTAGTGTGGATGGTTCCCAGTGTTTATTATGTGAGTGTTTAGGCGTCCTAATTAGTGATCTGTCGTGCTTATGTAGACTATATCTTATGTAGACACAGTAATCTGATGGAGATTAGCGATTGCAAAGTAGTGGTAGGAGAGAGTGTAGCTAGACAGCATAGGATGGTGGTGTGTAAGATGACTCTGGTGGTGAGGAAGATGAAGAGAGCAAAGGCAGAGCAGAAGACAAAGTGGTGGAAGTTGGAAAAGGAAGAGTGCTGTGTGGTTTTCAGGGAGGAGTTGAGACAGGCTTTAGGTGGTCAGGAGGTGCTTCCAGATGACTGGACTACTACAGCCAAAGTGATCAGGGAGACAGGTAGGAAGGTGCTAGGTGTGTCATCTGGAAGGAGGAAGGAAGACAAGGAGACTTGGTGGTGGAATGAGGAAGTTCAGGAGAGTATCCAGAGGAAGAGGTTTGCTAGGAAGAAGTGGGACAGTGAGAGGACGGAGGAAAGTAGACAGGAATATAGGGAGATGCAGCGTGAGGTTAAGATAGAGGTGGCAAAGGCCAAACAGAAAGCTTATGAGGACATGTGTGCAAGGTTAGATAGTAAGGAAGGTGAGAGGGATTTGTATCGGTTGGCGAGGCAGAGGGATAGAGATGGTAAGGATGTGCAGCAGGTTAGAGTGATTAAAGATAGAGATGGAAATGTGTTGACAGGTGACAGGAGGGTGAGGGAAAGATGGAAGGAGTACTTTGAGGAACTGATGAATGAGGAAAATGACAGAGAGAGAAGAGTAGTAGAGGCAAATATTGTTGAGCAGGAAGTAGAAAGGATTAGCAAGGGTGAAGTTAGGAGAGCTTTGAAGAGGATGAAGAGAGGAAAGGCGGTTGGTCCTGATGACATACCAGTGGAGGTATGGAAGTGTCTAGGAGAGATGGCAGTAGAGTTTTTAACTAGGTTGTTCAACGAGGTCTTAGAGAGTGAGAGGATGCCTGAGGAATGGAGGAGAAGTGTTTTGGTGCCGATTTTTAAGAACAAGGGAGATGTGCAGAGTTGTGGAAACTACAGAGGTATTAAGGTGATGAGCCATACAACGAAGTTGTGGGAAAGAGTAGTGGAAGCAAGGCTAAGGGGAGAAGTGAGCATTTGTGAGCAGCAGTATGGTTTCATGCCAAGAAAGAGCACTACAGATGCAATATTTGCTTTGAGAATGTTGATGGAGAAGTACAGAGAGGGTCAGAAAGAGCTGCATTGTGTCTTTGTAGATTTAGAGAAAGCGTATGACAGGGTGCCAAGAGAGGAGCTGTGGTATTGTATGAGGAGGTCTGGAGTGGCAGAGAAGTATGTTAGAGTGGTGCAGGATATGTATGAGAGCAGTAGGACAGTGGTAAGGAGTGCGGTAGGTGTGACAGAGGAGTTCACGGTGAAGGTGGGACCGCATCAAGGATCGGCTCTGAGCCCCTTCTTGTTTGCGGTGGTGATGGACAGGCTGACAGATGAGG
Source organism: Cranoglanis bouderius (assembly GCA_023630585.1). Taxonomy (NCBI): domain Eukaryota; kingdom Metazoa; phylum Chordata; class Actinopteri; order Siluriformes; family Cranoglanididae; genus Cranoglanis; species Cranoglanis bouderius. The sequence goes on along the minus strand of CM042565.1, from coordinate 17,563,592 downwards.
TCAGACAGGAATCTCCATGGACTATGATGTTTGCGGATGACATTGTGATCTGTAGTGAGGGCAGGGAGCAGGTGGAGGAAACTCTAGAGAGGTGGAGGTTTGCTCTGGAGAGAAGAGGAATGAAGGTTAGTCGCAGCAAGACAGAATACATGTGTGTGAATGAGAGGGATCCAAGTGGAACAGTGAGGTTACAGGGAGAAGAGATAAAGAAGGTGCAGGATTTTAAGTACTTAGGGTCAACAGTCCAGAGCAACGGGGAGTGTGGAAAAGAGGTGAAGAAGCGTGTGCAGGCAGGTTGGAATGGGTGGAGAAAAGTGTCAGGTCTGTTGTGTGATAAAAGAGTACCAGCAAGAATGAAAGGAAAGGTGTACAGGACAGTAGTGAGACCAGCGATGTTGTATGGTTTGGAGACAGTTGCACTGAGGAAAAGACAGGAGGAAGAGTTAGAGGTAGCAGAGCTGAAGATGTTGAGGTTCTCTTTGGGAGTGACGAGGATGGATAGGATCAGGAATGAGTACATCAGGGGGACAGCACATGTGAGATGTTTTGGAGACAAAGTTAGAGAGGCCAGGTTGAGATGGTTTGGACATGTTCAGAGGAGGGAGAGTGAATATATCGGTAAAAGGATGCTGAGGTTAGAGCTGCCAGGCAGGAGGCCGAGAGGAAGACCAAAGAGGAGGTTTATGGATGTAGTGAAGGAGGACATGAAGGTAGTCGGTCTGAGAGAAGAGGATGCAGGGGATAGGGCTAGATGGAGGCAGATGATTCGCTGTGGCGACCCCTGAAGGGAACAACCGAAAGGAAAAGAAGAATTAGTGATCTGTCGTGCACACTAGGTAGTGAGGATAGAGTGTGTGTGAGTGTATTTGGTTTGGTAAGAGTGAGGAATTACATGGAGTCTAGTGCGCACTAAGTAGTGAGTGTGGTGTGTAGTTTATTTGGACTCTATAGGGAACACTCACACTATGTAGGGTGTTTTGTATTCTGTATAGTGTACACTAAGGAGTGAGTGGGTGTTGATTTGGCACTCACCCCACAGCAGTTAGCACAGCATCCTTGCTTTCCAGTGACATGAATAAAAAGAGCTGGAATTATAACCTGAGAGAGAGAGAGAAATTCTGGATAATAAAATTATAAGAACTAGAACATTGTGGAATAATATCACCCAAGACTATGATCTCTTACACTGTTCACACACTTGAACTTTCTGGTGAGCAGAGATGTCCTGACCAGAAAAAGACCCAGCTGTTGCAATTGTATTAGAAAAGCAGAAATAAAAGAACACACACAGGCAGAAAAAAAGGGAACACACACTAGAGAGGCCTGGTGCATACATTCATCTGTACTGTTAACACACACACACACACACACACACACACACACACACACACACACACACACACACACAGAGTGTAGAGGAGGCCTTTTTAATGACAGGCCTTATACAAGCTAATAAAGCTTTACAGTATATCGAACAGGGCACATAGTCTGGCTTGTGTGCTTTAGGGTCAAGTATAGAGGTGTTTTAGTCCCATGGTATGAATAAAAGTTTGCGTGGAAGCGTCAACCATCTTGATACTAGACTCCAGCCCTTTCGTGTGAGAAATAGAGCGCCCCATAAGAGGACTTGACTGATCATAATAAGCACACAAATAGTACAAACAATTCTAGAGCACACAACGCAGTTAGGCAGTCAATAAAACAACTATATAGACCCAGGAGGATGACAGACATAGAAGCAGACAGGAAAAGAAAGAATAGGGATAAGTTATAAACGTCTCAGTAGAATGGTGCAAAAGATGAACTGTGAAGCAGAGACGGACACAAATGAGACGGGGAAAGGGACAGAGTTCGGGGAAATGCTGAGTGTGATGAAAACCTAAAGTCTCCCGGAGAGAATGGAAACTTGCGTAACTGGAGTACGTGGAACTGTGTGTGATTGGTCAACAGTTTATCAGGAGAGCTTACATATATATTTTAAAAAGTTGGGACGGGAGGCAACAAAAGGCTGGAAAAGTAAGTTTTACTAAAAAGAAACAGCTGGAGGTTAATTTGGCAACAGGTCAGTAACGTGACTGGGTATAAAAAGAGTATCTTTAAAAAGAGGTAAAGATTGGGGTGGAGGATGGAAGCAGATGTTGCTCTAAAACCCCCCTTGGCATTTTTCCTATTTTGTTGCATTACAACCTGTAATTGAAATGGATTTTTATTTGGATTTCATGTAATGGACACACAAAATAGTCTAAATTAGTGAAGTGAAATGAAAAAAAAAAATTCTAAAAAATTAAAAATGGAAAAGTGGTGCATGCGTATGTTTTCACCCCCTTTGCTATGAAGCCCCTAAATAAGATGTGGTGATATTCAGACGGCGCGGAGTGAAATCTCTATAAAACACTCAAATGAAACACATCATCCCCGTTGTGAACGAGTTTATATTTATGTGGTTAAAGTTTTTCTGTACACAAATATCCACTGTATATTTGTTACATGCTTCAGAGCTCTGACCGCTGATCTTTTATATATATATATATATGTGGGAAGCCAAACAACTCAAAAGCTGGTCCAAATTGAGCTACTCGGAAGAACCGCGCGGCCCACTGGACAGTTTTAAACGCGCTGGTGGAGCATTTTGGACCTCCTAGAGCGAGTCACGAGACCTGCAGGACCCAGTGATCAGCGGCAGCACAAAATAAACTGGGAGAAACGAAATAGATAATCATTTGATTACTTACAGCCACACAAACAGGCTCACAGTCACATGTTCCTGCTCTTTAAAGAGAAACAATCTGAATATGAATACACTTTAGTGAGACCTCTGAAGTTTTCTTATGTTCGTAAACCGTTTTTTACTGTGTGTCTATTATTGTTTCTTTCAAGGGCTTCGTCAGTTTCATTAAGGATTTTAGGACTATTTAAAATAGTTTCAAATGTGTCCCATCTGTTATAGGAACTGTTGATAACACTAGTATTTTAGAGTAGAATTTTGGGTAAGAATTCAAATGAATTTGTGCTGCGCTGCTCACTGGGTCGTGCAGATCTCGTGACTCGCGCTAGGAGGTCCAAAATGGTCCACGCAGCTCGTTTAAAACCCGCCCACGCCGCGCTGTCCAGTGGGTCGCACATATCAATTGGTCCACGCGGCGCGGTTGAGTGGGTCGCGCTGCGCTACCCAGTGGGTCACACAGGTATTTGGTCCACGCTGGGCGGTTCTTCTGAGTAGCTCAGTTTGGACCAGTTTTTGAGTTGTTTGGTTTCCCATATATATATATATATATAGATCAGTGATTACGACCCATAGTGAGTTCAGAATGTTAGGGAATACAAAGATGGCGGCGCAGTAGCTTCACTGTTGGTGACGTCATGAGCTAATCCAGTTATAAATATAGATCAGTGGTCTATACTACGCCTTTGATTCTGTTTCTCGTTTCCTGTTTCTCATTTCCTGTTTCTCATTTCTCATTTCCTGTTTCTTGTTCCTGTTTTCGATGTTTCGCCTAGTTCATGCCTGTTTGTAGATAGCTCGACCCACGCCTGTTTTCGACCACGATATCGGCCTTACGTTTTGGCGTCGTCTGCTGGTGTTCCTAATAAACTGACTTTCAGTGTTCCTAATAAACTGACTTTAAACTGCACTTGCATCCGTCTGATCCCAAATTCATTACAAGTTCATTTTAGTATTATTATAAGAATCTTCTTCTGGCAGCATGTCTTTCTGTCCCGCGCGCTGGGTCATGTGATCACCACGGCTCATCACTCGAAACGGAGGCGTGACACTAGGACGCGATCTGTCGGGCAATAATTGGAAGTATTTACAACATTTACCCATTTCCAATATTTTACTGCAAGTTAGTCGTCGCTTTTTGTTTTATGAGAGAACATCCGGATGTTTTTTCTTGGTTTCTTGGTCGGTAGCGAAAGAAAGTTTTGCAAGTTATTGCAATGGGCAAAGTTAGCTTAGCTACAGTAGTTTGCCAGCTAACCGAATACTAGCTTATTAATACAACAAGCTAGCACCAAGAACACTCGAATACGGAAAGAAATCAAATGTTTCTATTCTCTTACCAGTACCTAATTGTTTGTGTAGTTTTGAATGTGGATCTATTACTCGCATTGTAACATCGGGCCTCCTATCATGAAAACTCCATATAGCATTTGTGTATGAGGGCTACATTCGGTTAAAACTTGGCTAGCAGAGGGGGTGCCAGATTCTGTTGGTAATATGGCATTTTCTCTCTAAAGCCAGCGAACAACTATGAGCACTCGAGGGAAAATGACTACCAGACTGCAGTCGGACGTGGAGTCCAGCGTTACAACTGGATCAAGCTTGACAGACTCTGACCAGTCAATGCCTAATTCAAAAGGTTTGTCAGGCTGGGCTTCGTATGTCCAGTCACTCAGTACATTTTATAATGTGTCATATAAAGTGCACCAAGTGAAGTGCCTTTTTGGTCAGGTTTTAAACTAATACTTCAGAAAACACAGTAACGACCCAATCCAATATAGCCTGCATTTTAGCAACAAAGCTTCAGTATTTGGGTGCTTTAAAATGAGTTTTTCTTATATATTTTAGATTCACCCACTGCAGTCTTGGAGCTGCAGAAATTGAAAGCCCTCAGACTCAGCTATGCTAATTTTATGTTGGAACATATCTAGTAAAATGTTCATCCAGTGGACTTCATACATGCCCAGATGCATAGTAAACTTTTAGACTGTTTAGAATGCAAAACAGTAAACCTTTGTTTTAGTCTTACTTCTGGGAACCCAGCAATGCACAGTTATTTTAGACGTATTCTCTAACACACGTGTTTTAGCTCAAGTCATTTGTGAAGTGGTTTATGTACCAGAGTGGGCATGTCAGATCAGGGAGACACCGAAAATGTAAAGTGCTGTGGATCCCCAGGATTAAGAAGCACTACTGTATGCTTTTCTTGGTATGGTTTATTCTACAAGTTTCCTTTTTTTTCCTCACAGCGCTGTCCTCGATCGACTTATCTTCAGTCAGTTGGGACTTTTATTTACCGTTCCTCCAATCACTAGGGACGATCAGCTGGAAAACTGAGGGTCAAAAGAGAAAATAAATCAACCATTCACTCCAACCCATGCATGAGGAGTGAATAGGCCTGTTGTGCTGAGTTACGATGCTGTGTTCCACTGCTCCATGGACAGTATGTTTGTAGTCCGATGCTAGATGCAGCCGCTAGAGGCCAGCACCATATCACCCTGCAGTTCTCGCCTGGTTTCCCATTGAAGTTAAGCAGGGTTGAGCCTGGACAGTACCTGGCTGGGAGACCTTCTGGGGAACACTAAGGTTGCTGCTGGAAGTGGTATTAGGGAGGCCAGTAGGTGGTGCTCTCCCTGTAGTCTGTGTGGGTCCTGATGCCCCAGTGTAGTGATGGGGACACTATAGTGTAAAAGGAGTACTGTCTTTTGGATGAGACGTTAAAATGAGGTCTTGACACTCTGTGGTTAAAAATCCCAGGAGACTTCTCGTAAAGAGTAGGGGTATCACCCTGGTGTCCTGGTGAAATTCCCCCATTGGTCCTCATCCATCATCTACCATATCAGAGTTGGAGGCTGCTGCACAGGACCGAGAAAACTGGAAGAGGATGTCTGCTGTCTGTAGGAACCTGCACCGGGACCCTCAGCCGAACAGATGATGATCATGGCCCCCTAATAATCTCCATCCCTGAATTGGCTACATCTCTCTCCTCTCCTCTTCACCAATAGCTGGTGTGTGGTGGGTGTTCTGGTGCACTATGGCTGCCATAACATCATCGTGGTGGAGGCTACACACTGGTGGTGGTTGAGGAGATTTCCCCCCTATACTATGTAAAGCACTTTGAGTGTCTAGAAAAGTGCTATATATAAAAATGTAATGAATTATTATTATTAAGGCATTCTGCTTATCATAGTGTGTGGTGAAATGCAGGCTTTATTAGTTAAATTCTCCCCCACCAGGTGGTGGAGGCCTTGTGTTTTCAGGTTGTCAGTCTGTCCATCCGACTGGCCAAGACTCTCATTAGCAAACAGCAGGTGAACTGATTAGATCCTGAAATCGATCCAAAGAGGTTCAAGGCCACACCAAGGTTTTTCTTCAATAGCTTCCTTCCTGTTTAAGTAAACTTTAAGGTTATTTGACGCATATAAATGAGTACAAATGAACTTACAAAGAAGGACTAGACAAGAAGTTATAGTTGTTTTGTTTACCCAAAATGTCTTTCTTACAAGACATGGTTCTTGTTTTATTTTGCAGTGAAGACTGTAACAGGTGTAATAAATAGATACAAGAAGGCCCCGATGTAATACAACAAATTACTAAAATCATTAAAAAATCATTCATAATGTTGGCATACATGCTTCATAAGTGAGTGCAGCTACAGAAGCTATACATTGTATAGGAATAGTGCTTCATGACAGGGTAATGAATAGAAAATGTTCCATCACTTTAGTTTAAGGGCATTAAAATCACTCAATGTTGGCATATGAGCATCTTGTATATGAGTTCATAAATGTTTTATAAATGGAACAGACCTTCAGAGGCATCATATTCCTACATAAATTAAGTAAACAGTTCAAAAAAGGTAAGCTGACATAAACTTAATTTAACACATTCCAAAGCTCGTATGGTATCTATATTATCTAAGTGTCAGGAAATCTTGAGAGGCCTTTTGTCTCCAGTGCTATCTGAGATATGGCATTAAAATGTCAGCTGACAAGAAATAACATCCATCTTTTTATAAATTGTCTAATGCTGCTTGATAAAAAAATTATGTAATGTTTATGAATTATTATTATTATTATTATTATTATTATTATTATTATTCTACGCTGCGGTCCAGGACAGGGTTTTTTTCTCACCTCGCTTGTGGCGTTCCAGTGGGATAAATTATGGCACCATCTTGACAGAATCTTTGACTTATTGTTTGAATGGTCCGAGGGTGTAGGTTCAGGCCCCCTAGGTGGAATGTCGCTCATTGTTTTATCTCTTCTGGGTTACATCTTTGCTGCCTGGTTCTCTCTGAGTTCCTACACTGCTTCTGGTCTGAACCAGTTAATTAAATTTCACTGATGATCATGCCTGAAATTCTGCTCTCACACATGAACACTAGTCTACAGTCTCACACGTCCACACGTCCACGTGTCCTCTCCCACTTCTAATCTGTGCTTCACAACACAACGGCAATAAACAGCAGATAAAATAAATAAAGTAGCAGACAGAGGAAACTATAAACCCTGGAGCTGTGTGGAAGCGTAATCCTGCTCCTGACTCTGCTCTCTCCCTGTACACAACCATCATACTTTCTAATGAACTTAGTTATTAATCAAAATAGGAACAAATGACATCATCAATATTAATCACCACAACACTGACCAGGATGAAGCGAATTACTGAAGAATAAATGAGTGAATGAAAAATGGATGAATGAATATGAGCTCAATTTACACCATAAACATAAACATCACATGACTCAGGAGCACATTTACTGTATTTATTTATTTATTTATTTATCTCTCTCTCTCTCTCACACATACACACACACACACACACACACACACACACACACACACACACACACACTGAAAAACTAGTAGATGACTTGGAAGTCTTGGGGTATAGAAGTGTAACCACTGGAACATTGTGGAAGAGCAGAGACTCTCAGTGTGGCCTAAATGTGTGTTATAGAGATGAAAACACAAATGATCTGGGGACTTAAAATAAAACTTCTACTGTTAATATTAATATTGCTGTGTGTGTGTGTGTGTGTGTGTGTGTGTGTGTGTGTGTGTGTGTGTGTGTGTGTGTGTGTGTGTGTGTGTGTGTACTCTCACCATGAATCCTCCCCCGACCAGTCCGCCCATGTATTTCACCTCCTCGGTTAATCTTCCCTCCTTGGTGTATGTCACCTTCCAGTCGGGGAAAAACAGAATGATGTTGCAGATAATGGAGATGAGGGCCAGCAAGAACAGCGGCCCGGCCACGAAATGAGAACACTTTCCTGTACACATGCTGCAAAATCACAGATTACAGAATGTAAAGAAGAAGAAGAACAATCAGGATCGGTGGAGTGGACGATAAAGTGCAGAGAAGAACCAAGACAAAGGTTCCTCTGGGTTCCTCTGGGTTCCTCTGGCTTATCTACTCCTGTTTGAATGGAGTGAATAAGGTGGGATGGGCCTGTGTGTGTGTGTGTGTGTGTGTGTGTGTGTGTGTGTGTGTTAGGAATTGGGTTATGGTTGTTAAGAAGAGAGAAAGTGAAAGTAGACAAAAAGAGGCCGCCCGCTCTCCTCTACACACTGCCTGCACCAAGAGCTTGGGAGAGTTTGCCAAATGACACACAGACACACGAGATTCAAATGGCAAGATGGCAACAGAGACAGTGGGTTAACTATTGATTGGTTGGGCAGAAAGGCATATTCCTTTGGAAGTTACTGCTAGTTGAATCTTTATTATGTTGTTAAAATAAAAAAGGCTTTATTTTCCTCCGCCCACTGTCTAGTGTCTCTCTCTGCTTTATTTGCCTCCGCCCACTGTGGTAGTGTCTCTCTCTGCTTTATTTGCCTCCGCCCACTGTAGTAGTGTCTCTCTCTGCTTTATTTGCCTCCGCCCACTGTAGTAGTGTCTCTCTCTGCTTTATTTGCCTCCATCCACTGTAGTAGTGTCTCTCTCTGCTTTATTTGCCTCCGCCCACTGTGGTAGTGTCTCTCTCTGCTTTATTTGCCTCCGCCCACTGTAGTAGTGTCTCTCTCTGCTTTATTTGCCTCCGCCCACTGTAGTAGTGTCTCTCTCTGCTTTATTTGCCTCCATCCACTGTAGTAGTGTCTCTCTCTGCTTTATTTGCCTCCGCCCACTGTGGTAGTGTCTCTCTCTGCTTTATTTGCCTCCGCCCACTGTGGTAGTGTCTCTCTCTGCTTTATTTGCCTCCGCCCACTGTGGTAGTGTCTCTCTCTGCTTTATTTGCCTCCATCCACTGTAGTAGTGTCTCTCTCTGCTTTATTTGCCTCCATCCACTGTAGTAGTGTCTCTCTCTGCTTTATTTGCCTCCATCCACTGTAGTAGTGTCTCTCTCTGCTTTATTTGCCTCCGCCCACTGTGGTAGTGTCTCTCTCTGCTTTATTTGCCTCCGCCCACTGTGGTAGTGTCTCTCTCTGCTTTATTTGCCTCCGCCCACTGTGGTAGTGTTTCTCTCGGCTTTATTTGGCTCTGCCTGCCGTGGTAGTGTCTCTTTTGTCTTTATTTGGCTCCGCCCACTGTGGTAGTGTTTCTCTCGGCTTTGTTGGTTCCGAGGAGCCGTCGGGAATTATTATTCCAGGCAGCTCATTATAATCCCATGGCGGGGCACTTAGGACAGGGGAAAACATTAGGTCGACTCTTGGCCCACTTTTATTGGTCGGGCATTCGCGGCGACATTTGCATGTCAGCTGCTGAAACCACCGACTACCCCAAAAGCACTGTTGCGCCCACTTCTATTAATCAAGGTTCCCTTTGAGTGAATAGGTATGGACCTCGTCGGGCTATTAGACTGATCTGCACGAGGGTACCACTTTGTGTTGGTATTAGTGGACTGCGCAACGCGAGACCTGGAAGCAGTGCCTCTACACAATAGGGGATGTGCTCTTCCGCGTTATCTCCCAAGTTGGGATCCCGAAAGAGATCCTGACAGATCAGGGCACATCCTTTATGTCACACACCCTGCGTGAGCCGTACGAGTTATTGGGGATTAAGTCGATTCACACCAGCGTTTATCATCCGCAGACGGATGGGCTGGTAGAACGCTTTAATCAAACACTTAAAAACATGATTCATAAGTTCGTTCAGGAAGAGGCACAAAAGTGAGATAAGTGACTAGAGCCCCTGTTATTTGCAGTACGAGAGGTCCCACAAGCCTCCACGGGGTTCTCCCCATTCGAATTATTGTATGGACGCAAGTCATGCGGCGTGCTTGACATCATTCGGGAAAATTGGGAGGAGGGGCCTTCAACCAGTAAGAATGAAATTCAGTACATTCTTGACCTGAGAGCAAAACTCCACACATTAAGTCACATAACTCAGGAGAATTTGCTACAGGCACAAGAACGTCAATCCCGGCTGTATAACGGGTGCTCGGCTGCGAGAGTTCACGCCGGGAGATAAAGTGCTCATGTGACTACCCACATCGAGCTCCAAATTACTCCCCAAGTGGCAAGGACCCTTTGAGGAGAAAGTGTTCTGGATTAAACTTCACTGACCGCACCTTTAATTAAAACACCGCTGCTAAAATAAAAGCTAAATTCCTCATTCTGATATTTTTAAATAGAATTTCCTTTTAATGTTATGCATAATTATTTAAAATGTTTAATCTCAACAGTCTGTAGGAAATCACCGTAACAAACTGTAAAAATATTGTGTTTGTGAACGAGTGACAACTTTGTGCTTCACAGCACATTTGGCCAAATCAGTCCAGATCTGTCTCACTCTCTATCTGTCTCTCTGTCTGTTTCTTTCTTTATCTGTCTTACTGTCAGTTCAATTCAGGACACTTTATTGGCATCACCATATCTCTAACAATTAGAGGGATCAAAACACTCTCTCTCTCTCTCTCTCTCTCTCTCTCTCTCTCTCTCTCTCTCTCTCTCTCTCTCTATGTCTCTCTCTCTCTCTCTCTCTTTCTCTCTCTCTCTCTCTCTGCTTGATCGCAGGTTTATTTCTGTTTGTTCAATATATGAACAAACTGATATGAGTGGCTTTGGGCGTCGATCAGGGATTTGAAATGTCAAGTTTATAACAGGTTAAAAATAGCCTCCTGGTTCAATTATACTGACAATTCATGTGACTTCGAACAGCAATTAACTAACTAATTAACTAACCCTACTTCAGAATTCTTATTGTGAGCATAGAGGAGCTGAGTGTGAACTGATATTAATGGGTTTTAGATTTGAAATGTCCCTTTTACTTCAGCAGTAAGATGAAATAAAACATCAATATTTTGGTGTCAGAGACTTCCTTTAATGAACCATCTATACTTTTAAAAAAATTATTTATGATTAGATTTAAATAGTAGTAGTAATAACAAAAACAACAAAAACAGCAACAACAACAACAACAATAATAATAATAATAATAATAATAATAATAATAATAATAATAATAATAATAATAATAATAAAAAGACCTTTTTATAGCACAACTTCCGGGTCATAGCCAACCAAAAAAAATTAAAATGTTAAAATGAAATCTGACATTAGACCCATTTTCTAATTTCTTATATTTTTAACTTGAGCATGAGAAACAACTTGTTATTCGTTTTTCCGTTTTTGATTTATAAATGAATAATAAAATAACAAGCCATTTTTTCATTTTCTGATATTTGGTTCTTAATTGAATATGAAAAGAACGAATGATACACGGATTAAAAAGGATCAGCTGCGGCGTTTTTGATGTTGTGTTGGTTTCCTGTGTTTGTCGGCATCTAGTGGTCAGACAATGTCATTACATGAATAATAGGAGAATATTATGATTATTATTATTATTATTACTATATATATATATATTTAAATATTGACATATAAGTGTACATAATTGTGTTTATGAGGTAAACGTGAGCAATAATAGCCTATACTTTAAATTTTTAAACACTATACATTCTACATTCTGATAACAGTATTATTATTTAAATCACAGTCTAATAGGCGGTGCCGTACCTGATTAAACTCCGCCCATGTCGCATTATCATTGGTTTATACTTTAGGGGGCGGGGCCAACCCAAACTCCTTCCATGTTGTGTTTTTATCGGTTGCAGAGAGAGAGACAGGGAGTTTAGTGTGTTTGTGTAACAGGGGTCGGGGGGAGTGTTTAAATTTCTAACATTACTTCATGTCAGCGTGCCACGTAACACACACACACACACACACTCATACACACACACAAACACACACTCATACACACTCATACACACACTCATACACACACACACACACTCACACACACTCATACACACACTCACACACACACACACACTCACACACACTCATACACACACACACACTCACACACACTCATACACACACTCATACACACACACACACACACTCACACACACTCATACACACACACACACACACTCACACACACTCATACACACACTCATACACACACACACAGACACTCATACACACACTCATACACACACACACACACACACATACACACACTCTCTCTTACCTGCAGCCATGGCAGAAGAGCAGATTTCTCCTCTGAAGGATTTTCTAATCACTTACATCATGCCAGAAAAGTGTTATGAGCATCTGTTCCTCCGTCTGAATCTGACACACGGTGAGACTTTCCCTACTTTACACAGACACGGAGTCTGTCTGTCTGTCTGTCTGTCTCTCTCTCGCTCTCTCTCTGTTGTGTGTGTTGTGTGATTGATAATATGACTAATCACTGTTCATATTTAATGTAAAATCATCAGCAGTGTTCCAGTTTATAAACTCTACATTAACTCTATACAGTCCGAGTTGCTCGAGCTCTTCCGTGTTGCCAGTGACGTCACGCGTCCAGCAGTTGGCGCTGTGCAGTCATTTTAAAAATTCATTATCAGGAATATGATGATAATAATAATAAATAATAATAAATAAACAATAATCGTCCTCAGTAAGTATATAATTTATTTTAGAATGAGGAAAACCTTTATAAGATCGAAAACTAAACAAAATACTAAAGTGAAAGGAAAAACAGTTAAACAGTTATCAGTTAAACACAGTGAGTGTGTGTCTGTATACAGTATGTGTGTGTGTGTGTGTGTGTGTGTGTGTTGTCTTGATATCAGAACATAACAGACCTGACAGAGGAAGCGTGGTGTTTCTCTCTGTGTGTTTCTGTTATAATTAACATCATACTGCACACATTTATCTGGGTTTCACTCGTTTATTACTGATTTTAGGGTAAAGAATTGTCTCACTCTCTCAGGTCTGTGTCCTGTCTGTCTGCTGCTCCTCATTCAGATTTACAGAAAACCACCAACAAGTAGAGAGACAAGAAAGAGATGTTACTTGTGTATTTAACCCAACCAAGTTAGTGCACACACATTAGGAATGGTGAACACACACCATGAACAGCCACGTTTGCTGTGGTCTTACTCAGGGGCGTAACGGTGGCAGCTTGGCAGTGCTGGGATTTGAACTCACAACCTTCTGAGCAGTAGCCCAACTTCTTAACCACTGACCTACCACCACCCTTAAATGTACCCCACTGTGGACAAACAAACATGGATCATCCCGTGTGAATCCAGTGTAAATTGTTACTTCTGTAAAAAAAAAAAAAGAAAAGTTTCATGGTTTACATGTAAAAATAAAATAAATACAATAATTTTTCTTTCTGCACATACGGAAGATAAAATTCATTGTGAAGTGATGACTCTGTGGACTGAGTGGCATGTGGTTTAGATAATTCTGAAACTTTTGTGTATTGTTTTTTTAAATTTTATTTATAACTGTCTGAGACAGCGAAGATGGAAGCTGTTAAGTCTCTTCTCCTGTCTGGTGTAAGTTGTCCATGTCTCACTAGCGTAGAGGAGAGCGCTTAGCACACAAGCTCTATAGACACGGAGTTTGGTATTCATTGATGAGCTGACTGTTTGACCAAACCCTCTTGTTTAGTTTTGACATGACCCCTGCAGCTTTAGCGATTCTAGCACTCAGATCGGCATCCAGGGACAGGGAGCTGGAAACAGTAGACCCCAAGTAGGTGAAACTGTCAACGGTTTCAACCTGGTTGTTATCGATGGAAATGACCGGATGGAATATATATATATATATATTATTGTATAGTTTCCTGATCTAAAATGGATGTAAATGTGAAATGAGACAATAAGCCGATATGATGTGAGAATAATTGTGTTAGAGCGCCCCCTCGAGGCGACTAGGTGAACTGGGTGAATCAGTACATTGCAGTTCCTTTCTTTGAAGAGGCTTGAGTAAGTTCTCTCTCTGCTCTCTCATGTATTTCATTAATAATTATTATTAATCTGCTTTGAAGATAGACAAATAAACCGGAGAATACATCAATGTAACAAATTACCAAACATTTCTGTAAGAATCTTTAAGTTTTGGTTTGTAATTAGAGATTGTTATAAGTTTTTTAATGTCCATGTTGAGCCTCACTGTAGCTAGCTTGTGCTTTCTTTTTTCTGTATGCTAATGGATTATGAATAATGTTGTACTGACCTTCTGCTCAGTTTGTATGGTTTTAATTATTCTGTTTAGTGTTTGTTATAAAAATCTACCATTTTTATGCCACTCACGCTACGGCATTTGAAAATGAAATGCGTCTTCCAGAATGTTCGATGACGTGTTTTTCACTTAGCCGCCCTAGCCATCCTCGCCAAACGCTGACAGCCGACAGCTCAAGAAACTCAAAAGACTCAACTTGTGTTTACACACCAGCTTCTAATTTATCTCTTGTCATAACATGTGAACATGTTACGCATGTATGGTCATGTAGGCTCAAGAATGAGGACATGGGAGGCAGGCTCGGAATAAAAAAGGCTTTATTAGCCACTTTACTTTACGTTCCTGCTTGATCAGGAAGGCCCGCAGCGTGTCGGGGATCCGGATTAGCATTCCTGCTTCCATGAAGGAATGCTGATCCTGGAAATGCCCACCGCTCTGGTGGACCTGCACGGGATTTGCCTCAGTCCTGGTGGGTGCGGATGATTCTACCTGTGTGGAGAGAGGGAACGCTATGGGAGACATTGGACGTGTAGGAGAGGACAGAGGGGTAGGGAAACCCTGGGACCGGAGAGCTGGTTTCAGGAGAATTGGTCCCCGTTTCCGCCATGCAGGGCCGGGGTGAGGGCGGGGGGGAGAAGAGGAGGGAGAACAAGAGAGAGAGAGAGAGAGAGAGAGAGAGAGAGAGAGAAGAGCCCTGCCCCTGGAGATGCCGGCAAATGTATATGTGACAAATAAAGGCTTCTTCTTCAACTGGATTTCTTATTTTATCTGACAGGGGAGGAAACCTAAAATTTGCTTCACTACTCTAAAGGAGGAATCACCCTACCATGGTTTTGGGATTATTATTACTACGTCTCTCAGCTGAGACTCTTAATGAGCTGGTGTATTGATGATTACTCTGCAAGATGGAAGAAAATTGAATATGCAATGGCAGTTAGTGTTCCAATACAAGACATAAATAAATCTTCTAGCTTCTAGACATGCAAAATCCTTGGATTAACTTGACAGTAAAGATTTGGGAAAAGACAATTACTATTAACTTATATTATTTCAGTCCATACAGGATTTCACAGAGTGTTTTTGTGATTGTTGCGGCCAAAAACGCTCGATTTTGTTGCATTTTTTTCCAGACTTTTGATGCAACTTGTGGAGTTTTTTGTGGAAAACTCCTTGAATTGCATGAAATTGTTGTGCACGCTCTTTCACAGTGATGTTTGTTGGTAAATGAGACCTTTCAGCTGTACACATGTTCGACGCTCCTGAATCGGAGAGGGCATAGGCTGAATGCGCGTTGTGATGACGTGTCTTGGTCCAAATCTGCGGTAATTTTGAAAAATTGCAGCTCCTCAGAATATCGCGGCGTTTGCTTGATTTTGCGTTAATTTCCACGATTGCAAAATTGCGAAATCCTGGAGGGACTGATTAATTACTATTACAACTGTTACTAACTATTTTTGTCATGGAAAGACTGATTTACTCATTAAGAACTTTATTTAAAACTTTAAAACCATTTAAAACTTTAAATGGATGAAATACATAACACCCCATGTGATTGGATTCTATAGATGAAGGTATGCATATGCAGTATCTCACAAAAGTGAGTACACCCCTCACATTTTTGTAAATATCTTATTATAACTTTTCATGGGACAACACTGAAGAAATGACACTTTGCTACAGTGTAAAGTAGTGAGTGTACAGCTTGTATAACAGTGTAAATTTACTGTCCCCTCAAAATAACTCAACACACAGCCATTAATGTCTAAACCGCTGGCAACAAAAGTGAGTACACCCCTAAGTGAAAATGTCCAAATTGGGCCCAATTAGCCATTTTCCCTCCCCGGTGTCATTTATTATGTATTAGCCACTGTAGTAACTTGTGTTTACTGTGTTTATGGGCTCATGTGAAGTGTCTGTTATTAACAGGTGTTTTCCAGGTGAGAGCCTGGAAGCTTTTGAGGTGCCTTTTCGTTTTACCCAACCTGGGAGTAATTCCACAGAGTGAGCTAATAAAGCAGTATAAATAGTACAAATGAAAAAGTCACATGACTGAGGTATTTTTTTGTGACTAATTTAAGGCAAGGTTTTTGATGTCGATGTTTATTTTTTTTTAAATCTTAGCAGTTGGTTTTAGTGTTTTTACTGTGACTTTTGCATAATCTTTTCGTAATTACTTTTTATAAAAGATCGGTTATGAATTTGGAAAAGATTTTTTTTACTGTTATTGCTGTAAGAAATTAATTTATGAATAAAAGTGTTATTTATGAATATTTATACAGTAACAGTTTATCTTCATTATCCCGATCATCCTCTTGCTCACGTGTAATAGACAGAGGATTCTGTTTTAAATAAATATTTATAATGGTGTTATATACTGTACCACTACAATTACCTGCTGAATTATAATATATTTATGTATCTTTGACAATGATTTTGATTTGTTGTGTAATCACAAAAGAGACTCAGAATAAATTCTCTGTCTGACGTTTGCTGTGACTTTCTCTTCTCTCTTGGATTAAACTCTAACTTGTGATTTTATTTAAGACTCTGCATGCTACATTTTTGACACCAGTTTCTCAGGCCACGTAGTTAATTTTACTCAGTCTACAGTTTTCATACATTATTAGAACATGTTCATGTTGGATTTGGAGAAGATTTTTCAAAAATAAAAAACTCATTTATTTAAATTTTTATTTTATTTTTTATTTTTAACTACGATGGCCATCTTTGTGTCATGGCACACAACAAATGTTGGTTATACAGCTGTTTACAGAAACCTCAGTATCTCGGCTCAGGAAGGTCCGAGCTCATTGGAACAAAAACTGATCTCTGGAGCGCATTACAAGGTAAATGTATGTGTATGTATATATATATATATACACATATAAACATTTTGCACATTCACGTTCCTTAGACTTAGAACTTAAGTCCAAATGTATTTCTCAAGGTTGTTCTTTTAAGATTCAATTTATAATGCAAAGGGTTCGAGTCTCAGTCTTAATTTTTTAGGGGGTATCTGGGTAAGAATAGTGCGCATGCAGAACATTTCAGGTTTGAGACGTCTCTTTATTTATGGGGGTGAGAAAGTGCAATTTAAAATAATCCCCTCAATTTCAGGCTGAATATCTCTGGAGGGGGACCAGATATGAACCTGAAATATCTCCTCTATAGTAGCATTCTGCTATAAAAATTGTGAGTTTGAGATCCCACTGGTTAGTAGTAGTGGTTAGTGGCTAGTAGACATTTGGGGGAAAAGCCATTTTGAGAAATGAACAGATGTAATATAAGAATAAAAAAGGATGATGTTTATGACTGACATACAATATCTTATGCTTGTCAATGAGGTCTATATTGGCAACAGTGACGCATGATCTCTCACAGGCTTCTTCAAATCTGCAGAGTTTAGCTCCGACCTCCAAACTCACCTGCCTGTAAATTTCTAGTAATCCTGAAGACCTCGGTTAGCTTGTTCAGGTGTGTTTGATTAGGGTTGGAGCTAAACTCTGCAGGACAGTGGACCAGATTTGAAGAACCCTGATCTATTATGTTGGTACAGGTACAGTCTTATATTATGAGTCAAAAGAGCTGTTTCACACACACACACACACACACACACACACACACACACACACACACACACACACACAAAATCACTCATAAAATCTCACATTTTCATTGAAAACTCACCTTTATTCATCAAATAAGTTTCAAAATGAAAAGAAAATATAGTTTCTGAAGATAGCTGTTTCCTTCTGGCCATTTTAAGACCCTAACTGGTCACAATGGGTTTCATGACGTATTACATTAAAAAAAAGTTTCAATGTGGTCTCAGACTTTTGGACCCCACTGTGAGTATATGTACATAAAATTAAATAAAATTTGCATATTGGATAACAATAAAAAAAAGTCCAGCACTACGGCGCTACTTCCAGGTGTCTGTGCGTTTGTTTATATTTCCCACGTGCATTTTGTTTTGGTTTATGGCTTGTCTCCGCCCCTGTCTTCTCATTGGTTGTCTCCCTAACACGTCATGATTACGCTCACCTGTCTTCACTTCTTCTCTTCATCAGTGTGTGTATATAAACCCTGTTTGCTGCTTGTTTCAATCTTTGCCTGTTTTTGACCCTGTGGCACATTTTTGAAAGCTTAAAAACAAACAAACAAACAAACAAAACAACCAATGATTCATGTGATTTCTGCAAATGCAACATGTTCCTGGATTAACAGCTTTGTTAGCTTTATTCTTTCATTTTAATGAACTGATCTATGAGTTATAAAGCAGGAAACCTCACCAACAGGATATTTCATTCTGGCCTGGCGTTTGGACACGAGGACAAAATCAGTGTTTATGCCTCAGTCATGAAGTTATTCTGGTTGTTAAAGAGACTTAGGAATCTCCGGGACCTCAAACGGATGAGGATAAATTGTTAATGAGTGTTGATTCATGACCCTTCATACGAGTCATATGAGCTTTGTAAGGAATGATTCTCATTATAATTATTACACGGTTGAGATGATTTTATGATTTTAAAAGGTTGTTAAATTATCTGAATAATTATACACAATTATAGATAATATACAGGTGCATCTCAATAAATTAGAATGTCGTGGAAAAGTTCATTTATTTCAGTAATTCAACTCAAATTGTGAAACTCGTGTATTAAATAAATTCAGTGCACACAGACTGAAGTAGTTTAAGTCTTTGGTTCTTTTAATTGTGATGATTTTGGCTCACATTTAACAAAAACCCACCAATTCACTATCTCAACAAATTAGAATATGGTGACATGCCAATCAGCTAATCAACTCAAAACACCTGCAAAGGTTTCCTGAGCCTTCAAAATGGTCTCTCAGTTTGGTTCACTAGGTAAGCCACAAACATTCACTGCCAAAGAAGCTGGCTGTTCACAGAGTGCTGTATCCAAGCATGTTAACAGAAAGTTGAGTGGAAGGAAAAAGTGTGGAAGAAAAAGATGCACAACCAACCGAGAGAACCGCAGCCTTATGAGGATTGTCAAGCAAAATCGATTCAAGAATTTGAGTGAACTTCACAAGGAATGGACTGAGGCTGGGGTCAAGGCATCAAGAGCCACCACACACAGACGTGCCAAGGAATTTGGCTACAGTTGTCGTATTCCTCTTGTTAAGCCACTCCTGAACCACAGACAACGTCAGAGGCGTCTTACCTGGGCTAAGGAGAAGAAGAACTGGACTGTAGCCCAGTGGTCCAAAGTCCTCTTTTCAGATGGGAGCAAGTTTTGTATTTCATTTGGAAACCAAGGTCCTAGAGTCTGGAGGAAGGGTGGAGAAGCTCATAGCCCAAGTTGCTTGAAGTCCAGTGTTCAGTTTCCACAGTCTGTGATGATTTGGGGTGCAATGTCATCTGCTGGTGTTGGTCCATTGTGTTTTTTGAAAACCAAAGTCACTGCACCCGTTTACCAAGAAATTTTGGAGCACTTCATGCTTCCTTCTGCTGACCAGCTTTTTGAAGATGCTGATTTCATTTTCCAGCAGGATTTGGCACCTGCCCACACTGCCAAAAGCACCAAAAGTTGGTTAAATGACCATGGTGTTGGTGTGCTTGACTGGCCAGCAAACTCACCAGACCTGAACCCCATAGAGAATCTATGGGGTATTGTCAAGAGGAAAATGAGAAACAAGAGACCAAAAAATGCAGATGAGCTGAAGGCCACTGTCAAAGAAACCTGGGCTTCCATACCACCTCAGCAGTGCCACAAACTGATCACCTCCATGCCACGCCGAATTGAGGCAGTAATTAAAGCAAAAGGAGCCCCTACCAAGTATTGAGTACATGTACAGTAAATGAACATACTTTCCAGAAGGCCAACAATTCACTAAAAATGTTTTTTTTATTGGTCTTATGAAGTATTCTAATTTGTTGAGATAGTGAATTGGTGGGTTTTTGTTAAATGTGAGCCAAAATCATCACAATTAAAAGAACCAAAGACTTAAACTACTTCAGTCTGTGTGCACTGAATTTATTTAATACACGAGTTTCACAATTTGAGTTTAATTACTGAAATAAATGAACTTTTCCACGACATTCTAATTTATTGAGCTGCACCTGTAAGTTTATTAACTTCACTGATACAGTAAAAATGTCCAAGCTTCTGACTTGCATATTCACATTTATTATTATTATTATTATTATTATATATGGTTTATACACATCCCCTCCTATATCCTGCACACTAGCTCATCTTTTCATTCTCACATCAAAACCGTTCATCAAGATAATGTTTAATTTGGTAATTCCTGTAATTCTTTATATATAAACACAATAAATCAGGTATGAGACTCACCAATGTTCAGCTCAAATGAAGACGTGGACATGAAAAACACAGATTTATGATTTTTAATGATGTTTCGTGAAATCAGTGCATGAGGAAAGTGCTGAGGACCAAACAAACTGGTTTGACCCAAAAATGACCCACTTTAAACAGTTCAGGATGGATGATGAAAAATGTATGAAGCTTCAGGCTAAACTGATGCTGCACTGATGGTACGAGCTACAGCATTGGAGGAAAAACATCCCTTTGAAATAGAAGAAGCACGGCTTACGACTGCAAATCAAATCAAAGAAGGAAAAAAACTCGACTCGGGAACAGATGTTGCTGCTTCACCAGTCAGAAGTGTGTGAAGTGTCTTCTCAGTTGTGTCCAGTGCAGCCGGTTGTACAAACTGATGCTGTGAATGAATCCAGAGAATTCACCGAGCCAACACAGACACCAACAGAACATGAACCTATTCCTACACTATACGGCCAAAATGTGTGTATGTTGAACATCTCATTCCAGATTTATTCCCCTTTACTCTTATAATGCACTCCACTCTTCTGGGAAGGCTTTCCACTAGATTTTGGGGCATGGCTGTAGGGATTTGTGTTCATTCAGCTACAAGAGCGTTAGTGAGGTTGAGGTCAGGCGCTGATGTTGATGTGAGGAGGCTCCAGTTCATCCCAAAGGTGTTCAGTGGGGTTGAGGTCAGGGCTCTGTGCAGGACACTCCAGTTCTTCTACCTTCTTCCAACCTTCACACACCATGTCTTCATGGAGCGGATCACTACACGGATTATCTTAAAGCATTCCATGTTCTGGAAAAAACTTTGTTTAAATACAAACCTTTGACAAAGTTAGAGTTAAAAAATGACGAAATAAAGAAGGCAGAGCGAGCGGATGTGTTCCACATTACGATTTTATTGAAGGACAAAACAAGGGCTAAATGTAGTGTGTTGTGTAACACAGCACACACTCGTAAACTACGGGGAAGAACAGTAACGAGGGCGTCAGACCTGCAGGAGATTCATCACAATTAAAACGAGACTGAGGCAGTAAAAATGAGGAAATAAAAAGAGGGTGTGTCTAAAAGAAGTCCACATCCTCGGGAGCGTCCAGGTCGCGGTACTCGATGATGTTGCGAGGATCGCCGCGCATCATCCTGAAAAAACATGAGGGGAAAAAAAACGTAAGAGTTTGAGATAGAATTAATTTTAAAAAAATGTAATATAATGTAGATCGTTCAGTTTGGGTGCTGGAGCATCACAAGGTATCAGTCTGTCCTGGATGATTTATTAACGCTATAAAAGAATCTGTGTATAATCCGTGTGTGTGTGTGTGTGTGTACACACTGTTAATTACGTACCGATTGTTTCTGGGTTTGCCGGGATAACCACCCTGACCACGGAAGCTGTCGTAATTCCCCCTTCCTCCTCCGCCATACTGGTTTGGAGGATAAGGAGGACCTGCTACGGAGGGGAGAAGAAAACAATCATATGCTTTCATAGAGCTAACACACACACACACACACACACACACACACACACACACACACACACAATTTACCTCCATAACCCATCACTGGAGGTCTGGGCTGCCCAAATCCCAGCAGGCCCTGAGGACCCTGAGGGTGGAAAGGAGGACCACCAGGAGACATCACACCTACAGAGAGCGCGAGATTAATAAAACTGAATGATGATAATTGGCTTTTTGATGTCAGTGCGAGTGCAGTATGGTGAGATCTGATTGGCTGACATGACAGCAGCTCAAACATTGATGGTGTTAATCGTTAATAAAGAATGTTAATTAACACGGTGTGTTCAGGCTACTGTCTAAAAAATATTCAAAAAATTTAAAGTTTTAACCGCACTCGTTTATTACACTCGTCTGTTTTTCCATTCCATTACAGTCGTGGTTATTGTCCATGGCTTCATCTGTGACCGTATAAACTTCTAAATATCATCGGTTTTATCTCCTTAAAGTCGGACGAGTGACGTGCAAGCGTGGGCTCTCTCACCCGGAGTGGGGCCTGGAGGGGGCAGAGGCTTTATCTCAGGGATGGATGGTCTTTTAGCGTCCATCAGGAAGTTGTTGAAGAACTCCACTTCCTTCTTCACCTCCTCGATCTTATCTCCGTGTTTGTTCAGGATGTGCTTCCTCACAAACTCCGGACCCTGAGGAGGAGCAGGGGAAAAAAACAAACAAACAAATATAAATATACAAGGAGCGAAGTGAGGAAAACCTCGTAGCTGGAAACTGCACCTTGAACTTCTTGCCGCTGAGAGGACACAGCCACTTGTCCTTCCCCAGCTCCTGTGTGTTCGCAGACACAAACTTCTCCACTTCCTGTTCTGGATCTTTCCGTCCCATTTTTATGGCTTCCTCCTCTGACAGGGTTTCCTTCACGCTGAACAAGGGGCCGAGTTTCTCCTCGAATGTCTTCTCCCAGTCACCCACTACACACACACACACACACACACACACACACACAGGGATGTATTGCTATATTACATACTGTTAAGAAGTGTAATGAGATAACCGTACATAGTTATGGTGCACTCATTATGATCCAGCACTTTATCTATGTGAGTGTGTGTGTGTGTGTGTGTGTGTGTGTCTCACCCTCTCGGTGTGTGATGCGGTTTGGAGGAATCGGGCCGCGGACGTGGATGATCCCACAGCGGTTGGGCATCTCGTCCTCGCTCGTGTATTCACACATGTTGTAATAATCGATAGAGTGAACGATACGCAGATAGAACAGCAGACGATCCAACACCTGCAACACACACACACACACACACACACACACACACACACACACTCTCTTAATGAGCTTAGATTCTGTTTAAAGCTCACGTGTTACACATACTATGTAAAACACACAGTTTTGATCAGAAAGCGATGTACACATTATAACTGCGGTGCCGTAGTTACGTATCTGCAGTAGAAGCAGTCAGTCATTATTGTTATCTGTGATACAGCATTAAACCCCACAGGGTGTGAATCAGAGTTAATGGTGATTAGTGAGGATGGTGCACGTGACCTGCCTTGACCAGTTTCTCGTCTCTCTCCACGGTGATCTCAGTGGGATTTCCTTCTTTATTCCCGTCCTCCGAGTCAACCCCGCCCACATTTCCCAGTAGCTCCTCCTCCTCGGCGCTCACTTCCTCGATGAGGTAATCTGTGATGTTTTTTAGGATGGGGTTCTGAGCCGGAAGCTACACACACACACACACGTTATAAAACGTACATTACAGAAAGAGTTCTCCTAAATCTATAGCTGTGTGTGTGAGTCTCACCTCAGCAGTGTGTGCGTCTCCGTGGCCCCACAGTCCCTCTCTATCGTCCAGGGCGTGTATAAGTTTAGCTGCCAGTTTGATGTCGTTTCTAAGAACCTGTTTATGCTGCGTGATTCCGTTAACGTTCCTCACGCGCCGCGCCAAATCCCGATTCACTCCGGGAGCTAACTCACAGTCACGCAGCTACACACAGATAATATACACATTTTATATATATATATATATAAAAATCACACACACACACACACACACACACACATATATATACACACATATATAAAAATACACACACACACACACACACGTATATATACACATATATATATAAAAATAATAATTCATTTATTATTATCAGAGGCCCGAGGGGGCGGGGCCATGTGGAAGGTTCCAGAAAAGATCTCTGGATTCCATAGAATTAGTGATTGTGGAATCGTATTCATGCTTTACACATTGAAGAGGAAATAGTCTATAAGTAAATAAAGATAAAATAGAGGTGTAACCACTCACCCGGATGTTCTGTAGGTTCCAGCAGATCTCTTTGATGTTGACGCCTCGGTCAAAGGTCACCCAACAACGCCTGAAAAACCTAACACACACGCACGCACACACACACACACACACACACACACACACGCATGCGTGATTTTAAAATTTATTTAAAACCATAAATGGACATTATTTATTATTTTTGTTAAATGACTGCCTTCCTGAGGTGAGGCACAGGGCATCACCACATGTGTGTGTGTGTGTGTGTGTGTGTGTGTGTGTCATACCTGCGCTCGGGTTGTGGCTCAGACAAACATACACGCATGAATCCAGGATAACGACGACACAACTGAGGATGGACACACACACACACACACACACACACACACACACACACACACAGTTATCACCAACAGACTGCAGTTTTCAGTTCACTGTAACTAATCTCAAAATTATACATTAAATCATCAGTATATATTACTTCTGACTACTTAATTGATTAATGAAGTGATTAATTAATTAATTAGTGCACTGACAGCGACGATCTCAGCTTTAGAGATGGTGGGTGCGATGCTCCTCATGAACAGAGAGCAGGTCATGTGGAGCGGACGAGGTTTAGGAGGCTGATCGTCCTTCACCTTCTTCTCCTCCTTCTCTTTCTCGCTCTGCTTCTCTTCCTTTCGCCCCTTCACATCAGCTACACACACACACACACACACACACACACACACACACATACACACACAGTTCAGCAGCGTGTTCTTACTTCTTACAGACAGCACAGTAGAGATAAAACCCCCGCACTGACCTTCACCCTCCTCTTCCTCTTCTTCCTCCTTCTCTTCTCCTTCTTCATTCCTTCCATCACCTTCTCCATCCCCCTCTCCCTCCAGCTCTCCTTCTCCCTCCGGCTCCCCCCCTCTCTCCCTCTCCGCAGGTTTCTCTGAGCAGTGAGAGTTGGAGTCGGAGTCGGACTCTGACTCGCTCTCTGAGGCGCTCGCCTCGTCCTCGCTGTCGCCGCTGTGCTTCCTCTTCCTCTTCTTACTCAGCTGGACAGACAGACAGACTTTAAACATGTGCATGAGGACAGTCCTATAAACAAGAGTACGTGCACGTAAACACACACACACACACACACACCTTCTTTGGCTCTGAAATCTCCTCAGTTGGAGCTTCTTTATCAGGTTTGTCTCCTTCACCTCCTGCTTCAGCATCTGCATCCTTCATTCCAACTTCTCCACTCTCTCCCTACACACACACACACACACACACACACACACACACACACACACACGGACTCAGTTCCCATCTTTGTCACACCATCACAAACCTTCATTACAGCACGCTGCGTTCTGATTGGCCGAGACCACTAGTGATAAAGAATCACATGGTCACTATGAGTGCACTATTTGAGGAAAGTTTTGTAGTCACGACTGAAAGCATAACAGAAAACATTCCACGCACTTACAACATCCCACAATGCATTGCAATCAGTTAATATACAATATACAGTGGGTTTGTGTGTGTAATAGTGGACTCCTGATTACTGAAAGATGTCCTGATGAGATAAGATGAGATGTTTGGATGAGGTGTTGGACGAGTGTGTGATGGAGTAAACGCACCTCTTTGTCGTCCTTCTCGGTGGACGCTTTGCGGTCGCTCTCCGCTCCTCTGTTCTCGTCACGTTTCTGGTTTTCGGACGGCGGTCCTCCAGACGACAGTCTCTCTCTCTCCTCCTCGTCCTCCAGAGGCTGCTCCAGGATGCGCAGATCGTTCTCTGTCCCTCCCTCCATCTTTATCACCGCTGAACAAACAAAACATATCCGTTTCTTTTTTTTTAAAGCAGCCTTTATTTCGTCACATATACATCATACAGGGCCGTGCTCAAGGGCCCAACAGTGGCTGGGACTTGAACCTCCGACCTTCAGATCAGTAACCCAGAGACTTAACTGTTGGGCCTCCACTGCTCGGTTCATAAATAACTTACAACACGTCACTGGAGAATAAGTACAGCACGTGTTTAAACAGTATGGTGTGTGTGGGGAAATAAAACCCCAATCTAGCTCATTATGTTGGTAAACTTCCCTATACAAGCGCTGCACATGAGCTATACAATAACGCCTTCTCCGCCCTATCTAGTGCACTATATGCTCAAGCTGGGAGTCTTTTGTGATTCACTTAAATGGTGATGACTTCTGGTCATGTGACCAAAACCCATAGTATACTTGAAATATCCAAAAAACAAAGTTTTACGCCAAATGCGATGTTAATAACTGTTTAAAAACCTCACACACGTATAAGAACATGAAGGTTGGGGATGTGAAGCCTGCGAACATCTGAACATCTCCAGCGCGTATTGTTAATATTGACTTTATTTTACTCTGCTCATGAATAGCAGGTAGAGGTGCATTCGTGCTCTAAAAATAAAACCAATCGTGATGTTTTTCCCTGCAGTGTGACGCGACACGAACGGTCATCTCGCACCTGCGTCGAGGATCTTTAAGATCTGCGGTGCGCGATCGATGTCCATGGAGATGTTATCGAACCAGCCGTTCTCCATCAAATACTGAAACACGTTGAGACGGTTCTGCAGAGCGGCGTGAGCGTCGGCCTTCCTCTTCCCCGACTCATCAGGGTGATACTTGGAGCGAAACCTAGAGAGAGAGAGAGAGAGAGAGAGAGAGAGAGAGAGAGAGAGAGGGCGGGGGAGTGTATTGGGGTGGGTGTGTCGAGAGACAGATGAAGCAGACATGAAGAAATGAGAGCAGAGAGAAATAGAGAGAGAGAGAGAGAGAGAGAGAGTAAGAGAGGAGGAGAGAGTTAATAACAGCAAGTCATACACTCTCTCTCTCTCTCTCTCTATCAGAACACACTTTAAACATTAAGACTTCTTTCTTATGAATTAAGAAAAACACTGAATAATGAATGGTATCTACATCACTTCCTGTTTATACCACTGTGTGTGTGTGTGTGTGTGTGTGTACACAATATTCTGTCCCCTCCTCTGACTCAATAACTGTGTATAGAATAAAATAAAAAACTAAGTAAAATGTTCCACTCACCACAGCTACAGGGAGAAACACAAACACAGTAAAAACACAACATTTTCATCAAATCTGCATTTTTTTTTTGGCTCAAACATTTTTCTATACATTTACCTGCAGGTTTAACTGGCAGTATTACCACACATATAGACAGAGAGGCCTCCTCGGGTGTGTGTGTGTGTGTGTGTGTGTGTGTGCACGCGCGTGTAAAAACACACACATTTTCTGCACTCTTGCCATTTTCAATTCCCGCATATCAAAAAAACAAAAAAAAAAAAACAAAAAAAAAAAAAGGGAGGTGAAAAAGACGGGGAGGTTTGTTTCTGAGCGCTGGTTGGACTGTCTGACTAAAACCCTGAACACTTTGTTTCTAAAGCAGCTGCATTGTGCGCAGTGCGAGCCCTGACTCACTAACACGGCCTCCTGCGGAGTTTCCCCACACACTCGCACTCGTCTTCTGAAAAACCTTGCCGTGGAAGAAGGGAAGAAGCAATTCGGTTTGTTAATTGTAGGAAAAAAACAAAACAAAACAAAAACAAAACTGAACATGAAGCATGACATCTGTTTTAAGGAAATAAAATAATCCTGTGGAGAAAACAGTTCAGGAAAATAAACAACAAAATCACCAGACTGAAGCCCTGCTGGGACGGCGTTAGCTTCTCAACGTTTCCACAGAGAACGTTACACCACGCTGCTGCCACCGAGTTCTGGACTCTGATTGGTCAGAAGGTGTCGATTAGTTTTCTAGAACAGCAGCGCGGGTTTATAGTAATATCGTTTCTACGGTAACAGCACGTTCAGAAGTACAGAGAACGCTCCACCGATAACAAACGTGTTTATGTGACATTTATGGAAGGAGTCTCCAGTGTCAGCACTTTGTGACAGTCAGAGGTAAAGCTGTTTTATTAACTTCAAGAAAAGTGACTTATTTAAATAAAAGAAAGGAAAAATTAATGTTTTAGACCGAGGGTCTCATTTCAAACCAGACTGCAAACGTGGCTATAGTTTTTTTTTTTTAGGTCCAACCCCTCTACAGAGAACTAACACCGTCCCAATAAGGCCCAACTCTAAATGCAGTACAGACGCATTAGCGTTTCATTTAAACTGTAATAAAACCCCAGCACACTGCAGCATTAATACACAGCAGCTGTTCCCCCTGCATGACTTAACCTTAACCCACTCCCTCGTTACTCTTAACTGCTGTTAGGGCGTGTCCTTTCCTGCGCTATTAAACTGCATGCATTATTAAACACAACGCTGTGATCTACACAGAAATCGGTGACTCCGGGTCGTACCACTCTTCTCCTTTGTGAGAGAGGAAGAACTCCTGCATCTGCTGCCGTCTGAACTCGATTTTGTACTCGTTGTAGCGTTTGACCGACTCCGTCTCGTCCACAGAGTCGTCCAGAGACAGAAGGAACTCTTTGAAGGTCTTCATCACGGGTGGAGGAGGACCCAGGTCCAGGTCATGGATGTTCCCCAACCTGGGAAAGAAAACCCAATGAGTCTAATGATCATCACTATTATTATTATTATTATTATTATTATTATTATTATTATTATTATTATTATTCTTTATATAGCAGTGTTACGAAACGATTGCACGGTGCCCTCACCTGGCCTGGATGGGGATAGCGTGGTGCGGCTGCATGAGGTGGATATCGGGGTGACCCCAGGGCTGTGGCGGGGCGTAACTGGGTCCTCCACCTCCTCCATAACCCAGATCATAACCTCCATGATACGGGTCT
>CM042565.1:17524512-17529512 GCA_023630585.1 Cranoglanis bouderius | reverse complement strand
GATGCAGCTGCCTTCCCAACAACACACACACACACACACACACACACACACACACACACACACACACTGTACCTGCTGTAGGTTTAGAACACAACTCAGGTGTTGGTCTTAATGAGATGATGAGGCGATTACCACTCTTCTGTCTTTCTGTGTGTGTGTGTGTGTGTGTGTGTGTGTGTGTGTGTGTGTGTGTTCAGGACCCAGTAAAGGAAGGAGAAGGGAGGATTAAAGCAGCTCCTGGAGGACATGCAGAACGCCTTCCACACCCGGGAGGAGTAGAGAGTGATGTTGATGACCTTTGACCTTTAACCTCCACTGTGCTGTGCAGAGACTGTCCTCTGTGTGTAGCAATAATTGTACCATTTCTGTTTTGTGTGTGTGTGTGTGTGTGTGTGTGTGTGAAACACAGAAGGGAGGGGCACTCTTTAAGCCCCGCCCCTTTTCTATTCTATGTCCAATAGCCGTTAATGGACCAGTGGGACTGCTTTTTATCTTCTATTTATTTATTTATTTATTTATTTATTCATTTATTTCCAGTACAGACCTCAGTGTGTGATGAAGTGTTTATTAATGTGTGTTTATATAAATATTCAAGTGTGTGTGTGTGTGTGTGTGTGTGTGTGTCTACTCTGCACCCTTTGTTCTGCTCTTAATACACACCTCCAAGGGCTTAGGGGAAGTGAACAAGGATGCATTGTGGACTGCAACTGAAACACAACATCTCATTAACACACACACACACACACACACACACACACACACACACACACACACACACACACACCTTCTCTCAGTGGGTTGTCCTGGTTTGTCTCAGCTTGTGGAGAATTCTCACATTGTTGTGACACAGATGCATCATGGGATACTCAGACCTCCAGAGAGCCAATCAGTCGCTCCAGTCGGCTCTTAAAGACACAGCGCAGCTGAAAGTGAGCGTTTCTCATTCACCTGCTGTTACTGTTACATTTACATTTTTATTTATAGAATTATTATTATTTATTCTACCACTACTACTAATAATAATAACGAGAAAGAAGAACATTTAACACACTGTTGCTAAATATTTAGCAGCATTTCTCATTTCAGGAGTTTAAAAGATTTAAAACTTACAACAAATTAAAGTTTTGCTCAAAGTAACACAGAAATCAGCCCCAGAAAACACTTCAGTGTTTATTATAATAAACTAATATTAATTAAAGTCAAAGTCAAGATTTTGGACAAAAAGAAGTTCAGATTCTGGGAATAATTTCACCTCAAATCTACTTTTGTTTTTTCAAAAATCACTTTTAGCTGCTTGTGGTTTCAGTCGGAGATTTTTCTGCAGTTTGTTTTTAATGTGTGATGAAAAAGATTCGAAATCATTTTGTTTATTAATTAACCTACAAAATAAAAACAGTCAATCATTTAATCCTTTAAAAAAGAAAGAGAAGAAGTGAAGTTGATGTCTGACAGAGATTTAGATTTAATTTTAAAACTATTTTTACAGAGGTAAAAGCTTCAGACTGTTTCTGTACTCACACACTTAAATGGGTTAATATATATCTCTCTCTCACTCTCTCTCTCTCACACACACACACACACACACACACACACACACACACACACACACACTGTCTCAAGTTGCTGTCTCTGCGTCTCCTCCCTCTGTCCATCAGAGCCATAAACGGCAGACAGATAACATCCGCTGTGTGTGCATTAAGCTGTGTGTGTGTGTGTGTGTGTGTGTGTGTGTGTGTGAGTGTGTGTGTGTGAGTGTGTGTGTGTGAGAGAGAGAGAGATATGCAGGCTTTAACACACACTCCTCTGGTTATCTGCTGAGCTTTTAGTAGCAGCTCAATACACACATTATGCTACACTAAAAGCTCCACTGACCGGAATTACAATATCTGTGTGTGTGTGTGTGTGTGTGTGTGTATGTGTGTGTGTGTGTGTGTGTGTGTGTGTGTGGGAGTGTGTGTGGGAGTGTGTGTGGGAGTGTGTGTGTGTGAGAGACTGCCTTTTGTAATGTGATGCTGAATTGAGTTTTGTTAAAAGCCAGTTATACACCTGTACAGACAGACAGGTAGTCTCACTCTGCGTGTCTGTCTGTCTGTCTGTCTGTCTCTCTCTCAACCCCTAAAAAAAGTCAGTCACTTGATCCTGTCCATCTAAATTCTAATTTGACACAGTGTGTGTGTGTGTGTGTGAGTGTGTGAGTGTGTGAGTGTGTGTGTGTGTGTGTGTGTTGTCAGGGAATTCTGGGAATGGGAACAGCATGCTCATGCAACAGGAACAGGAAGTGATCTCGAATTACAGCCAATTGGACACTTTAGCTAACTCTTTAGGTAGCCGGAGAATCTGCGTCTTAAATCACACACAGTATTTTTACACTTTACACACTGCAGCTGTGTGTGGAACCTGAACGTCCCAAACACCAACGTCTCCAACAACACTAACCCTAACCCTAACCGCTAACCCTTACCCTAACCCCAACCCTAACCCTAACCCTAACTGTAACCCTAACCCTAACCCCAAACCTAATCCTAACCCCAACCCTAACCCTAACCGCTAACCCTTACCTAACCCCAATCCCAACCTAATCCCAACCCCAACCCTAACCCCAACCCCAACCCTAATCCCAATGCCAATCCCAACCCTAACCCCAATCCTAATCCCAATCCCAACCCTAACCCCAACCCTAAGCCCAACCCCAACCCTAATCCCAACCCCACCGGCCACGCAAAACTCAAACCACAGCAGACTCAGAGAAGCGCAAAATGTGCAAAATAATTCTCTCTCAGTGGTTTTAGTGCATCATGTGATCACTAACAGCACACGACCTCTCTCTGAGTCTCCACACTGCACACACTCAACACACTGCACACACTCAACACACTGCACACACTCAACACACTGCACACACTCAACACACTGCACACACTCAACACACTGCACACACTCAACACACTCAACACACTGCACACACTGCACACACTCAACACACTGCACACACTCAACACACTGCACACACTCAACACACTGCACACACTCAACACACTCAACACACTGCACACACTCAACACACTGCACACACTCAACACACTGCACACACAGCACACACCCAACACACTGAACACACTGCACACACTCAACACACTGCACACACTGCACACACACAACCCACTGAACACACTGCACACACTCAACACACTGAACACACTGCACACACTGAACACACTGAACACACTGCACACACTCAACACACTGAACACACTGCACACACTCAACACACTGAACACACTGCACACACTCAACACACTGCACACACTCAACACACTGCACACACTCAACACACTGCACACACATTATTTTAATAACCATTTTAACTGTTATTTTGATGTGGAGGGAACAGAAGGGGGTAAATAGTTACTGAACTTGTAGAGGATCAGTATAACGAGTTTATAAAAGCAGTGTGTGTGTGTGAGTGTGTGTGTGTGTGTGTGTGTGTGTGTGTGAAGCATTTACGTGACCCTGCTGAAGCATTTATAGAAATTCCAGCTGTCTGATTGCAGGAAAAACTTTTTTACAGACTTGCAAAAAGAGTGAGTAAAGTGTTGCTCTCTGTACATTCACTTCACACCTGCAGGAGAAAACGCTGAGAGACACCAAACATGTCGAGTGTGTGTTTTATGTGGACCTGACAACACACACACACACACACACACACACACACACACACACACATCTGCACATGTCTCATCACCTGCAGTGCAGCTGCAAATCACAGGTTTATATTAATGCGCTCGCTCTGAAAAGTTACCGTTTCTATAGCAACGGCTCATTCACAGGGGCGTGTCCAGCCACCGCCCCACTGATAATATCTTCAGGACAGAGGAGCTCATAGCTGCTAGAACGTAAGTGACAACAGGAACTAACTTGTTTCACTGACATTAAATGTAACTATAAACGGATAAAAAGTACATTTTCTAATAATAAAAATAACTAAATTGCTGTTGATTGTTTTCCTAAAGCATCACATCCCTCTGTTTTAGGAAAATTATCAGCTTTGTGCTTTAATAAATTCCACCTTATATTATATTTAACTCCGTGTTTTTTCACCTAATTTAAAACTTCTTGATATGTAAATCATCCCAATTAGTATCGTGAATATGCAAATTGATGAGCCGTGACGTCACTCGGCGAGTTTTTGAGAGAGGAGCATGCGCGCGCTACTTTCCGCTTTTCGGGAGTTGGCGCGAGCGCAGCGGGGCCAGCGCGTCTCTCCCGCCGGAGACGGACGCGTTTATCCTCACCACCTCTCACATGCGGGATTAATGCGGGATTAATGCGTTCGTCCTGAAGCCTGAGAGTCACTCGGTACGTCAGAGTTTACCGTCTGTACCGGATTAACCGGACCGCGCGCGGACATAATCATCATCATCCTCCTCCTCCTCCTCCTCGGTGGAGTGACTTCTGTAAGGGAATGAAACAGTAAATATAAATACACTACACGGAGTTTACTCTGCACTCTGAAGGAGGTTGTAATAATCCCAATCTTCCGTTAGACATCAAGGTGTGGCGGAAAAACAGGCGCGCGAGCTACAGGTAAGAAACACACTCCGGCTGCGTCCTAAATCACATCCACTTCCTCTCAGTAGTGCACCAAACTAGTGCTTCTGGAATATTAGTGTAGATTTAAACCATGACATACATCAGATACAGAAGAAGAGAAAAGGGTGTGAGAGGGTACATCAGAACCTTGTGAAGAAAATAATAATAATAATACTTTATGAACACACACACACACACACACACACACACAAGCGCGCGCACATGCAGCTCCATCAGGAAATCGCTTCCCATTTAGTCATAAATCCCATCTGAGAAAACACATGTAGGGCACATTATAGGGCACACTTTAGGGAGCGAGTGTAAATTGGAACACGTCCTGTGGGAATTGTTCAGTGTCACTCATTGTGCTGTAGAGCCGAGTGTGGGGTCTCTCTGGGGAGAAGGTTCTG
>CM042565.1:17507012-17522012 GCA_023630585.1 Cranoglanis bouderius | reverse complement strand
GTTTGGGATTTAATTTTATTTTTTCACCGTTCAGTGTATATGTTCTTTACATTTGTTTCAAATGTATTAAATCTGGATTTTGGTGTGTTTGGGTGTGTGTTTGAGCAGTGTGTGTTTGGGTGTGTGTGTATTTGGGTGTGTATTTGGGTGCGTGTTTGTGCGAATGTTCAGTGTATGTGTGTTTGGGTGCGTGTTTGGAGTGCGTGTTTGGGTGTGTGTTTGTGCGAGTGTTCAGTGTGTGTGTGTGTGTCTGTTGGGTTTTGGCTCAGGTTGGAGAACTGTGTTGCTGTATGGCTCAGGGGATGAGTGTGTGTGTGTTTGAGTGTGTGTGTGTTTGAGTGTGTGTGTGTTTGAGTGTGTGTGTGTTTGAGTGTGTGTTCAGTGGGTGTGTGTTTGGGTGTGTGTTCAGTGTATGTGTGTTTGAGTGCGTGTTTGGGTGCGTGTTTGGGCAAGTGTTCAGTGTATGTGTGTTTGGATGTGTGTTTGAGTGCGTGTTTGGGCAAGTGTTCAGTGTATGTGTGTTTGGAGTGCGTGTTTGGGTGCGTGTTTGGGTGAGTGTTCAGTGTATGTGTGTTTGAGTGTGTGTTCAGTGTATGTGTGTGTGTGTGTGTGTGTGTGTGTGTGTGTGTGTCTGTGTGTTGGGTTTTGGCTCAGGCTGGAGAATTGTGTTGCTGTATGGCTCAGGGGATGAGTGTGTGTGTGGACAGGGGGTTAGTGAGGAGAGCTCGGGGTCGGAGTGGTTTAGACGGAGCCAGGATTTTGCTGCTCTGTTTTTGATGATTAAACGGAGGGGAAACCCCGAGCTCTGCTCAGCTCTGCTCTGCTCTGCTCAGCTCTGCTCTGTTGTTGCTGAGTTGCGGTGAGTTTTTTTATTTTTATTTTATTTTATTTTATTTTTAGAGTTTTACAGAATTCAATTTGGAATTTTTCGGGAGGATTACTGGCCCAGTTTCTGTCTTTTAATTAATGGGCCCCATATTTGACTTCTGTATAGGAGTATTGTTGTGATTACCGGATGGTACGGGTTTAGTCAGATTGGAACGGGGATTGGTGTGCTGTGGAATTTGGATGTTATTGTGTAGAAGGCTCTGTGTGCTTTATCCGTGTGTCTGTACGGCCAGGTTAAAGCTCCCTGGGCTTTACACTGAGGTAAGTGTGTGATGTTTTCTGTTGGAGCTTTGTGTTACTCAGTGTGAAGTGACACACACACACACACACACACACACACACACACACACACACACACACACACACACTGATGGAGACTGGTGTTTATGAGTGTGTGTCGAGTGTAGGTCGGTGGTGCGGTGTTTGGGTAAAAAGGTAAAAATCTGGTTGTTATTTAGGATGTTAGGATTATTTAGCTGTTTGTTCGTTGTGATTTGTCCTGGCTTTTGTACGTTTTCCAAAATGAGTTTTGATCGATTGCTTCTTCTGTTTTATTTAATTTGGTGTTTATATGTTGTTCTTTCTTGTTTTGTGTAAGTTGTTTATATGTCTTAAAGGTTGTCGTGTACTGCAGTGTGTATTGTGTGTGTTTTTTGTTTTTTTTTATTTGAGATCTCCACATTCCAGTTTGGCTTTCGTTTTGTTTTCTGGTTGGAATTTTTCTGTTCGGTTTAACGTTAGAGATTGTTAACAATGTTGTAAATATATGATTAATATACTCTATCAGTCATGACACGTTATGTCACGTCATCACGACACGCATTCAGTCAAATTCCTCTTCGATTCACGTGCGTCGAACATGAGCACAGCTGAAAGGTCTCATTTACCAACAAACATCCCTGTGAAAGACTGTCACGTGCAGAACTATTTCCTGCGTTTCCCGGTCTATTTCCCGAACCCCGGTCTGTATATCTCTCCCTGCTTCAGCTGAATTAAAGTTCGCTCAAATCCCGCTCCGAAATGAATTTTCTCTGTGGTATACTTGTTTCTGTTTGTGATTTATTACTTATAAATGCCTCGATTACAGCAGTAGAGATAATAATTATGATATTTGTGGGTGGCCTTCTGTTATGGTCTGTGCCTTTTCTTAATGTTATTAATGTATTTAAATGTATTAAATGAAATTGATTAATTTAAGCGGGGGCGTTAGCTGGACTCCTGTCTGATGGTGGAATTTATCCTCCGAGTCCAGATTCTTTAACAGCTGCAAGAAATATCCTTCGGGCTTCGTGGTCTGTATACACTCACTGTGGCTCCTGATTAATATTCATGAATAAAAACGTTTCAGAAACAGTCCTCCTCTGATTTCTTTCATAAATCGCACCCTGGGTGTAGCGGTGTGGGCGTAGCGGCGTGGGTGTAGCTGTAGCGGTGTGGGTGTAGCGGTGTGGGTGTAGCGGCGTGGGTGTAGCGGCGTGGGTGTAGCGGTGAGGAGATGGTGAGGAGATGGTGCTGTGTTTCTCTGTGGCTGGTTCAGGGCAGTGGTCTGATGGTGGTGTTTCTGCTCTCACTCCTTTAATGAGGTTTGAGGTTTGAGGTTAATGTAGGCCATTACACTACATCCTGACCACCAGGAGTGAGTCTGCCGAGAGGAGAGGAGAGAGTTCTCTATAGTTCAACTGTTTACTATTTTACCTGTTTCTCTCTCTCTCTCTCTCTCTCTCTCTCTCTCTCTCTCTCTCTCTCTGTGTGTAGTTCGGTGTGATAAATATGAAGCGTGAACGTTTTAAACCCCCGGAGCCAGACGATCCATTCTGCTGCTGTGACTGTGAGGAAATGGACGATGTGTGTGAAAGGTCAGAGGTCAAAGGTTACTCTAGAGAGTTGCTCTATTCTACTTCCTTTTCAACATTTTAACGAATCCCTCCGTCTCTCTCTCTCTCTCTCTCTCTCTCTCTCTCTCTCTCTCTCGCTCTCTCTCTCTCTCTCTCTCTCTCAGACTTCTCTGTACGGATTGGGAGAAGCCGTCCCCTCTCTCTCGATTCCTTCCTGGCCATGTGGACCTCTCCGTTCTTCCTCCCATGGTTCTACTTCCTGTTTTGCTGCGTGTTGCGGCGTTGCACTGCATACTGGGAGTCGTGGTCCTGACTGCACTTCCTGTCCTGGTACTCTGGTATTACTACATCACTCACCGCAAAAAGAGACGCACACTGTTCTTCCTCACGCTCGCCCTCTTCTCCCTCGCCTACATGTACTTCCTGTTCATCACCGAGATCCTGCCCCGGGGGAATGTGGGTAATAGGCAGGTGGTTACCGTGACAACGGGCCTGATAATGACGCTCGTGTCTCTTGCGCGCACGAGACGTGGTCCCGGATTCGTCAGAGCCGATCCCACCTGTCCCGTCTCATATAGAGGCCCCGCCTACTGTAATGGAGTCAGCCAATCAGAGAGTCCAGGGGGTAAGAAGTGGTGTCCTGTATGCCGACTGGTGCGTCCAGAGAGGGCGGGGCACTGCAGGATCTGTGGGGAGTGTGTGTTACGCATGGATCATCACTGTGTCTGGTGGGTGTCTTTCTCACTCACTCACACACACACACACACACACACACACACACACACACACACACACACGAACACACACACAATGATTCCTAGCAGATGTCTGAGCAGAGCAGGTTGGTGAGACATATTTGTGTTCCACAGGAGTTCAGACTTCATCATGGAGCACACACCAGGACAATCTGTCACACACACACACACACACCCACACACACACACACACACACACACACACACACACACACACACACACACACACACACACACCGACCGAGAGATGTTGTGTAATCATTTGAACCATGGTTACTGTCCTTGTATGTGTGTGTGTGTGTGTGTGTGTGTGTGTGTTAGGATTAATTGCTGTATAGGACAGGCCAATCATAAGCACTTCCTGTTGACACTCCTCCTCTTCCTGATGACATCACTATACGGGATCAGCATGGTGCTGAGGAGTGTGTGTCCATGCCAGAGTGTGTTCATCGCTCCACTCTACTGCCCAGGAGTGTACAACCAGTACAGGTACACACACACACACACACACACACACACACACACACACACACACACACACACACACACACAGAACTGTTAAGGGGGGGCGGAGCTATGTATGGGCTCATACTAAATAAATACTTTTCTCTCTCTTTTCTCTCTGTGTGTGTGTGTGTGTGTGTGTGTGTGTGTGTGTGTGTGTGTGTGTGCGTGCAGCACGGCACTGTGTTTCACCTGTGTGTGGTACAGCTGTATAGTCACAGGTGTGCTGTGGTACCTTCTGGTCCTGCAGCTGGTTAACGTGAGCTGTAACGTGACGGAGCGTGAAGTCCACGTCGCTTTACGCAACCGAACCGCGCGCTCTCGCTTCTGTGGCGTCGTCGTGGAAACGGGCACCTACACGCGTGGCTTCGTGCACAACTGGATCGAGTTCCTCACTATGAACACACACCACGGCGCCTCACACACCCACACACACACTGTATGACCCACAACTCGCGTGTGCCGTTTACATTTATATACACTTTCATACACTAAACTCTGTCCAACTGCAGCAGTGCGTTCTGGGTAAACTGAAACCCACAGTGATGTCACTCGAGTGTTTAAATAAGGCTCAGGATATATATACATACACACACACACACACACACACACACACACACACACACACACACGGTCTTGTTATGCACTCAGGTCAATTTTTACTCTCAAACGTTACAAACTCAATCTTTTTCTTCCTGAATCCAAGACCAAAGACCAAAGACAGCAGAAATGATGGAGTGTAAAACAGATTTTAATTTCCATCACAAGCCTGAATTCTACCGTAAAGCAATATAACCACAACGCAATATCACAGCCGTATTTATACAAATATATTTCATCTCTCGTTCAGTTCTCCTGCTGCGTTCTAACTTCACACACAGCGCCACGAGTTCAGCTGAGATTTGCGTCAGTCTCCGTTTAGTTTTCTCATCAGTACATATATAAACACACCATCCTCTTTTTATTCTTCTTTTATTTCATCTTCCTTTATTTACATTTTATTAGCATTATTATTATTATCTGCCTGCTTTTTATGATCTGTGATATATCTATACCCTGAAAAGCACTTATAAATAAAATACTACTATTATTATTATTATTATTATTATTATTATTATTATTATTATTAAAATGTTGCAGTGAAACTGTTTTTCTGATTAATTTTGTGATTTATATAACGCATCATTAAAAGCTGAGTTGATTGAACAGCCCGTGTTTATTTGATTTAGTTGAATGATTCATCATTATTATTATTATTATTATTATTATTATTATTATTATTATTATTATTATTAGTTACATTTATATAGCTCATTTATATATTTCATGGTTTTGGATTAAATTCTTCAGGTCTAATGTTCTCACACGCTCATTCTGACTCAACACATGTGTGTATATAACATAACATACACCATACTGTATATAAAAAGAAATTGAAAACTTATTTTATACACTTAATTAATCGAACTCATCACCAAAACGACACCAGACGGTTGCTGTAAGACGACACGTGAAGCTCAGGTTCCCCTAAAGTTTCATTAACGTTTGTTAAAACGTTTACTAAAGTGTCTATTATTCATCAGACTCTGTGAAATTCTATATTTTAGTGAGTCAAGATATCAGATACCTCCACACACACACACACACACACACACACACACACACACACACACACACACACAGCGCTGATACACACTGAGACGTCGCACTTGTCTGGGTATCTATAGCAGTATTTCTATATATTTAACAGGAAGAAAGATTAACACTCACTGGACAACAGGCTTCACTGGACTGTACTGGACACTGCACTTTTCACGGTTTCTCCTTATGATTGGTCGACCTCTCAAAGGGGCGGAACCTCGTGACCAACTGCCAGTCACTGAAAGAGTAATGAACATGACTGACATCTGAAAGTTAAAGACATCAGCGTGAGTGACGGAGCTCTCGGAGCCGCAGCAGTATGGCTTGTTATTGTATCACTGTAATTGTAAATATTGTAAATAAATTGTGTTATATTTTAGTTATTTGTGCTCTTGTCAGTCTGTGCAGGACTCCGTGGGGTTTTTTGGGATCGCTGCGGTCAAAAATGCTTGATTTTGCATGTTCGACGCACGTGAATGGAAGAGGGTTTTGGCTGAATGCGTGTCGTGATGACGTCACACGACGTGTCTCCGCCCGAATCTGCGGAAAATGATTTTGGGAAAGTCTTTTGATGCTCTCGCTCATGAGGAGAGACTGAGAGGAGGTCAGACCTACAGGATGAGGAAACTGATGAAACATGACACACAGTTACACAGATGTGGTGCCATGTCAATAACACACACCTGTACTTCCCCTGTTTAAAAAAAACTGTTCCAGGTGTTAAACTCTCTGTGTGGAGAAATAACCACTGACTCCAAATGAAATAAATTCCACCATCAGTTCTTCATCATCATCATCATCATCATCATCAGTAGCAACAGCAGTGAATCACTGTGGTCTAAACACGAGGGTCCAGACTCAACATGCTGCTGTAACTAGGTGACAGGTGGTGCTGGAAACCCCCCGCTGTGGGCAGACATGGTTTGTCACACACACACACACTTACACACACACACACACAGACACACACTTACACACACACACACACACACACACACACACACACACACTTTAATTTCACCGCTCATACTGAGTCAGGTGTTTATCTCATTTTTAAGGCTTTTTTATTTTGTCTTCAACTGGCAGAATTTATTTATTTTTTTTTGTGCAAATTTAACAATATATTCACTTTTGATTTGCATAGACTCCACCCACTATTTAAATTTTATTTTCAAGTAAAAAAAGTATTTTCATATATATATACCTAATTAAATGTAGTTTGCTCGAGTGAAAGACACAACCCTCCAGGTCATGTGTTACAGTAGATCAGGGCAGAGGTGTGGAGTCATGTTTTATATTTACTCCAGTAACTTTTTGAATAAAACAGAGTTTTAACTTCTGTTCTGTTCTTTCGTTCTCATCAGATACTTTATTACTTTTACTCAAGTCATTATTAACATTATTACTTTTACTGTTACTCGAGTAATTATTTTTTTATAAGTAGTTTTACTTGTACTTGAGTGAAAGTTTTGGCTCCTCTACCCACCTCTGAATCAGAGTAACACACTAATACATCATCGTCTGTGTGTTTCAGCAGATCTGTGCAGGAGAACTGATGAAGAACTTCAGATGAACAGCCAAACTTCTGAACTTCTAAAATTCTATTTGTGCATTTTAAAAAACAAATACAACACTTAGTAACGGACACTTTTAGATCTGTGTGTGCGTGTGTGTGCGTGTGTGCGTGTGTGCGTGTGTGCGTGTGTGCGTGTGCGTGCGTGTGTGTGTGTATGTGTGTGTGTGTGTGTGTGTGTGTGTGTGTGTGTGTGCACGAGTGTCAGCAGTAACATGATGGTCATGCAGTGACCCATTTGATCGGAATTATGGGTAAACAGGATGTGAATTGAGGGCTGCTATAGCCATCATCAGCTCTGAGAAACCACACTGTGTGTGTGTGTGTGTGTGTGTGTGTGTGTGTGTGTGTGTGTGTGTGTGTGTGTGTGTGTATATATATTTCATGCTGCACCACAAAGACTGAAACTGTGTGTATAATCACTGTCTGAGACGATATTCTTTACATCCTGTTTCTATTGTGTGTGTGTGTGTGTGTGTGTTTGTGTGTGTGTGTGTGTGTGTGTGTGTGTGTGTGTGTGAATAATGTGTTTAAACTTCCTGTCACATCTCCCACATCATTACAGTGTGTGACACGATGGAAAACAGACAAACAAAAGGTTTACTGCTCTTCTGCCTAATCTTCATCATAGGTAAGAACTCTGTGTGTGTGTGTGTGTGTGTGTGTGTGTGTGTGTGTGTGTGTGTGTGTGTGTGTGTGTGAGAGAGAGACAGAGGTTTATACCAGGATTATATCAGTTAGAGAATCTAACCTGTGAGATGATGTGTGTGATGTGTGTTTGAGATGAACAGGTGAACAGGTGAATTTGAGTTGTTGTGGTTTATCAGGTTGATTTTATCGGCTAAAACGCAAATATAACAATAAAAACGTTATGATGACGCGAGCCAAAATTTATTGAATATAATAAATTTTTCATTTATTAAATAAATGAAATTATTAGCAGAAAAAGAAAAGAGTGTGCGATGTATTTGTGATGAGGCTGAAATGAACATCAGCGTGCGACATTTTTGTAGAATTTTCCAGAAGTTTATTTTAAAGCAGTTGTATTTATACAGTTTTTTTGTATAAACCTGCTCAGGTGTGAAATTCGTTGTAATATAAACGAGGCTGAGAGCGATGTGGGTCGATTATACTAATTTCCACAACTACCTCAGCTTGATGCTGCACAGCATAATATCACACAAAACAACTGCACACATCTGCACTTACACTCACACTGCTTCTGCCACCGTCTTTATATCCGGACATTATATTTTTACACTTAGATAAAAAATGCTTTCCCTTTTTCTAACTCGATGTAAATTCTATTTCGTGTCACGGACAGTCGTGAAAAGCGTTCCGCTCCACGTCGTACTGTGTGTGGTAGCGTGTGTGACAAATAAAATTTGAATTTGAATCGAAAATGTTCAGGAGTAGGAAGTCAGACAGATTATTCTTCTTTTTCGGAGTGTTTTCGGCGGAGAGAAGTTAACAGCGGTGCACATTTCAGTGTCTATCTGTAATACATGGAGATGAGAAGGTCAGCAGATCTGCTCACGGAACGTCAAATAGAGCTCAGGTTCATCACCATGACGTTACTTGCCGATGCAGTATTCAGATCACACACTGCACAGCAGGCCTCTCCGGGAAAATACTCTCAATCCACTTAAAACATTTTCATTTGTATATTTATTCTGCATTTCATCATCCTGAAATGATCAGCCTCCATTATTATGAATAGAAAAACATCAGAATCGTAGGCACTGTAATGAAAAGGACTCCATTTTGACTCGCAGCAGCACTTTGTCCAGTTTTACAGCAGATTAGACAACAACCTACAAATATTTCTGATCTTTCTGGAATGTAAGAAACTGAAGTAAATCTGATCAAATGTTATTAGATCACTGTTCTCCGTTATAAATTACGGGCTCTTGATTCGGAAAAGCTTTGAAACGCGGTTTCCGGAAAGTTACGCAGGGCGTCCGGGTCAGGAGCTGGATAAAGTTCTGCTCTGCAAATTGCTATTTGTTGTTATAAACTGTGAATTATAATAAAATAGCAGTTAGAAATCGTGTTGTATCGTTTTCTCTGTTTATCAGCAGCCCTGGTTTTCACTGTTTTCCAGTGTTTCCAGGAAATAAGAACCTTCTGGTGTAGACCACACCCACTTCCTGTTTAAATCCAATTGTTTTCAAATATGATGGTGTTTTGAAAGTTATTAGAGCTCCAGATGATGTGAAACAGAAATCACCTGCAGCGTCATTTTATACAGGAATCCACATTAACATTCATTTTATATGATTAAGAATGTTGTATTATAGCATAATAATTAATAGAAATGATTATTATTGAGTTTCTCAGCATTTATAAATTCTAAATCAGACTTAATTAAAAGGAAAAAGTGATGAGATGTGATGATTCACACGTGCAGAGTTAGTGCATCATGCTAAGCTGGAGGCTATCAACTTCTATTAATAATAAGCTACACCAGCACTGCAGTGCAAAACTAAAGAATCAATCTCTCTCTCTCTCTCTCTCTCTCTCTCAGGTTGTCTAGCCAGTGATAAGATCATCATGTCTGATCCTGTGCGAGCTCGTCTCGGTCAGTCTGTGTCTCTTCAGTGTAAAGTTAAAGATAAAGAGCATGTGACTCTGTCTCAGTGGACTCGCTGTAACGAATCGTCCTCCATCGCTGTGTTTCATCCTGGACTTAACAGTATACCTAGCTCTAACATTATGGGGTCCTACATCGGCCGCGTCTCAATCACAGAGTACCACACTCTCACCATTAATCAGGTGCAGGATGGAGATTTTGGAGACTATTGCTGCAAATTGACCACGTTCCCCGAAGGGAGTCTGGAAGGACGACTCCACGTTCTGAAATACGAGGAAAAGAACGAGGAAGTGGATAAGGACCTCATGGGCAAGGAAGTGGGCAAGGAAGTGGACAAACCCAAAAGCCCTGATATAAGCTCTAAACCTGCAGGTAATAATAACCCAATGATTAATTATATCTCACACGGTCCATACAGACACTTTAATGTGAAATGAAACAGCTTTAGGTTTATGTAGAGACGTATTCCACTCATCTCAGGCTGAGGGATTTAAAGGGATTTACACTCATGTAACATCTGAAATGGCAGAAATTTGGGTAAATACAGTGTAAAATGAGGTGATGTTCTTTAACAGGACGTTTCGGATTTATGTCTAAATGCAGATTTTACATGAAAATGGTTATAGATACGGGATTATCTATAATGATCTATAATATTATTAT
The DNA here is from genome assembly GCA_023630585.1 of Cranoglanis bouderius. Classification (NCBI taxonomy): domain Eukaryota; kingdom Metazoa; phylum Chordata; class Actinopteri; order Siluriformes; family Cranoglanididae; genus Cranoglanis; species Cranoglanis bouderius. Next base: position 17,511,560 of record CM042565.1, on the reverse strand, counting down.
TAGTCATTAAAGCGGAGTGTAAATGCAAAGTACAAATAAAGCAATAAAGTAAATACAGACGGAGGGGCAGGGTGTGGGCGTGGGTGTGGTTCTCAGTTTAATTCAGTAGAAATGAATTTGATTCACCTGTTTAAGAGCTGAATCAGTAAAACGACGGGGTGCTCTGCTGATAAACCGTGTTTTTGTGACAACATAACTGACATATTGATCAACTTCACACCTACTTTTCTACTGACGTTACGTTTTAAATCCAACGTTTAAAGTCAGAACCAGAATAACAAAATGCACACAAAAAGAGGAACTGAAACACAAAACATAACAAACAACTAATGCTGGATGGGAGGATAAAGGGAAGTTCACTGTTTTCTAATATTTAAGGGAAGAAATGATTTTTGAAAGTTCCTCCTTATTATTAGAAAATAAGCTGTGAGAGGTGAAAGGACAAACATTATGAAAACACAAACTCCAGTTTCTTTGTGCAAGGATCATGTCCAACATCTGTTTGAATTGTCCAACATTGATAGAATTCCTAATATTATCACTATTAAAATGCACAGTGTTCACTCGGTCTTTTCTTCACCAGAACTCAACATCAGATCAAATTTAAATTAAATAAAAAATAATTAATTAAATTTAAATCAGTATCGACGTCAAAACTAATCAAAGTAACGGCTCACTGGCGCCACCTGCTGGTCATCCTCAGTGTGGTTGATGCGTTTCATTTTTTCAAACGGTTCTATTAGGAATCTTTTCTGAACGGTTTATACACGTTCTACATAGAACAATTAAAGAAGGACTAAACAAAGAACCCTTAAGGTGCTAAACAAAACTATTTAGGAGGATCTTCCCAGTACCATGCTGTTTAACTCTGCTGCGTTTATTAGTTTACTTAAGTTCAAATGATGAGAGAAAACGCACCTGAAAACTTATCTAACGAGATATTTCTGGAGGTTTTAATCAGAATTTTAATAAACTTACAAAACTTTAAAGAGTATTTTGAAATGAATTTAATCCATTTAGAATAAATCTGTAATGTAACTGAGGGAAATGTAAACGGATCTGAACGCAGTGTTTATCTGAATCACCTCAGGCATTAATTAGCTAGCTAGCTTTGTGGATAAACATTTACAGCTAGATGGTTAGCTACTTATATTCTCCTGTTGATTTCTTTTTAAGTATTTGTTGTTTATTTGTGAAATAAATCTAAACTTCATTTCGGCCTGACTGAATTGGCATCTATCAGATTTCTATTTCAGGAAACGGATTAGCAAACAGAAGCTAGCCGTGATTAGCAGGACAAGCTAGCCGCATGGTCTTAGCACCTAGGAGTCTTTTAAAAAAAGACATCTAGCCAGATGTTTCTAAATAAACATCCAAAATGTGAGCTAGCTAACCAGAAGGTGTGTTTTGGGTGGTAATAAAAAAAAACAAAACAAAACAGTGACTGTTTTCCACAGACTTCATTCACAAAAACGTCCTCATTAAACAGAATTAAATCCAGGTGAATGATGAGTGTTTTTCTTTCCCTCAGGTCTGCCCGTGATGATGATCGTGTACATCACTTGTGGTGTCCTTGGGTTTGTTGTTTTGACCGGGATCACCATGCTGGTTTTTATGAAGGTAAAATGCTGATTTTAATCATCTTAAGGAAAATCTAACATAAAATACAAACGTACACAAATTTCTAAAAACATTTACCCCACATTTTATCTTACCTGTGTAACAGGGGCTTGTTGCCATCACACACAAACCTGAAAAGACTTTTTGATTAATTAATACTATTTAAAAAGCCACAAAATCCTAAACTAATGCAGAACCCTTAATTATTCAATGAACCCTGAAAAGGAACCTCTGAAGAACCTCTATTTTTCTGAGTATTTTAAGTACTTCGATAGCTAAATGTTAAACTCCTGACAGGTTCTAGGAGTTAAGAAGAAAATAAGTAAGGATTAATTGATGACAGGACGTTGAATTATTAGAAAATAACGCACACCCTGAGGTGGTGATGCGAGGCGAAGCGGAGGCCGTCACACCTCGGTTGTACGTTACTTTCTAATAATTCAACAGACCGGAGTCAATTATTCCGCTTATACCACAGTTACCACACCTCAAGACATTGTTCAGATGTTTCATTTCAGGACATTTGTCAGGTTTTTGTCCTTAAAGGGCTCTTGTGTGTGGAACTAATTTATTACGCGTCCCATCTCAAGCCTCCGATGCTAATTCCAAAACGTCATTTCAGAGCTAAGTAACCGAGGCTTGAAGTAATAAAGTTAATCTTTAATAATAATATCCCATAAACTCTGAGGATCAATCTCTTAAGGAAAACGTATTAAATCTAGAACCGTTCCTCTTCCACTTGTGCCTCTTGTGGAACCCTTGAAGGATCTATGTTCTTTGTTGATCCCTACAACTAAGTCTTTCTCTGTCAGAAAGGGTTCCAAGTCAAGCCCCTTTAAGAGGCTAAGAACCCTTACTTATCCAGTGAACCCTTACAGAACCCTTCTGGAGTGCATCCAGTACCAAGAAGTTAAATGTTAAACTCCTGACAGGTTCTAGGTACTGAGGAGAAAATAACGAGCAATAATTTGGGGTTTGTACGGCACACTTCCCTGTTAATACACACTCTGAGAGAGAGAAAAAAAAAGGGTTCTTCAGGGGTTCTTTAAGGGTACTTTGGATAATAAAGGGTTCTTCCAAAAATGGGTTCTACCTGGAAATCTTTCTAATAGGAAAACCTTTAAGGGTTCTCCTAGCAGTACAATGGAAAAGAACCCTAAAGTCCCACTTAAGACAGAAGGACAGATTTCTAGTGTGAATGTGGGAGGTGGACGTTCTCTGTGTTTCATTTTTTAAAAATCTTCTGTAAAAATATAAACTGGATGAGTGTCATTTTTATGTGAACAGTTAGATGTTGTATGTTTACACACCTGTGTGGTTCTGCTTCTCCTTTTTTATAGAGGAGAAGAAAAGTGCGAAACCTGGTGCATGTGACGGTGACCCCCTCCTCCCTCTCACCCAAACAGCCATCACTCCTACAGAAAGACTCACACACACCGTCACACACACCGTCACACACACCCAGACGCGATGATAATGATGATGATGATGATGATGAAGATGAGGATATGTACCTGAACGTGGCAAACTCGGAGCTGTAGGGAACTTTTCTATTCTTTAAACCCACGTTAGCTGTCGATCAGGTTTATTTGTGTAAATAATGTAACTGTGGTGTAGTTTGTGTAAATGTTGTCGTGTTTTTATTATTAAAAAGCTATTTACTGTTTAATTCGTCTCATTACTGAGGTTTGAGGAAACAAGTGCACTGTAAACAGGGTGGAGCCAAACCGTGGACTTTAATAGCGACAATCGTAAACGTGATGCTTCAGTAACAGTTACATTCATAAATAAAAAGGAAGGAATTAAGAAACCAAACGTGTCCAGCTCGGTCTCTTCAGGACACATGGATGGAACGCAGCACCATGAGAAATAATGCGTTCTCACTTAATAAACAGTATAACAACCAACGTTATTATCATTAATAAGAGCTAAAACTAAACGTGAGTTTCCAAATAAACGAAAACTAAACTGCACCGATAACATTCAGAGAATAAATCTCTCATTTTAGTATTTTAAATGTTTGGTGCTCTGACTTAAAGGATGGATAGGATCAGGAATGAGTACATCAGAGGGACAGCACATGTGAGATGTTTTGGAGACAAAGTTAGAGAGGCCAGGTTGAGATGGTTTGGACATGTTCAGAGGAGGGAGAGTGAATATATCGGTAAAAGGATGCTGAGGTTAGAGCTGCCGGGCAGGAGGCCGAGAGGAAGACCAAAGAGGAGGTTTATGGATGTAGTGAAGGAGGACATGAAGGTAGTCGGTCTGAGAGAAGAGGATGCAGGGGATAGGGCTAGACGGAGGCAGATGATTCGCTGTGGCGACCCCTGAAGGGAACAGCCGAAAGGAAAAGAAGGTGGTCTGACTTAAAAACAGAGGTCGAACGGAGTGGATCGTAAATGACCAGTAGACGGAGCTCCTCGGCACAGCGGCGATTTAGTAGCAGTGGCGCTAATGGCCAAATTAATACGGTAGGAAAAAACAGAGCCCAATTTTTTGGAGTATGATTACAATGATATTGGACACAAAAATGATACTAAAACTAAATACAAACTAAAAGTAATGCTTTTCGAAAGATAAAAATGAAATCAAAGTTATTTATCCACCATTAAAAACGAACTGAAAGGAAACTGGCATTGAAAACCAAAATAAAAACTAGCAATATTTTTAAAACTATAATAACCTCGGTTACAACACACCTGACTTTAATAATGGCCAATATTTCACATTCTACAAAAAATAAAACACAGATAACCGTGACCTTCTGCAGAAAACTCCAGACTGTTACTTCTTTCTTTCTTTCTTTCTTTTTAACTGTATAAATAAATCTAAAAGTAGCACAGAGAACAGTCTGAGGTCTTATTACTGAACCTCTTCTGTCACCTGAATGAACACTGATACACACACACACACACACACACACACACA
>CM042565.1:17482012-17502012 GCA_023630585.1 Cranoglanis bouderius | reverse complement strand
AAATCTACAGACTACAACAAAGACGGAGGCCGCAGTCTGTTCACCTATAAACGGTAAGAACGAGATTTCCCGGTTTTATTTTCGTGGTCGCGAGACATTCTCGGCGCTTATGTCTTGCGCGCACGCTCAATGCATTCGTGTGCATTTGTGCCTTTTTTTTTTTTTTTTTCTATTTTTTTTTTTTTCTTTTTGGTGAATTGTAGATTTGCTCGCGGATGCGCGCGCGCGGGCCGCGGGTCTGGCTGGTGTGCGCGCGCAGGCCGCAGTGAGGCCTTTCTTTCCTTAACCGGGGGAGGGTGACAGGCTTCACGGGCCGCGCGTGCGGAAAACCCCCGCAATAAAAACCGCGTTTTGTTTTTGCGGGAGGGGGAGGGGGGGTGTCGTTGTTGATGCACGAGGGCACCTTCGACCTAACGTCTCACTTTACTGCGGATTCAAAATGGCGCACGCGGAAAAGGTTTGGTTTTTTTTTCCTGGGTTTTTTTTTGGGTTTTTTTTGTTCTCAGAGACTGATGCACAGCGCGCGCGCCATGTTCGGTTTCAGGTGATTTCAGGGCCGGTTACAGGGTAGCGCGCGCGCTCATCCAACGCTGCTGGAAAACATGCAAATATTCATGTTTCTGTTGCCGAGCAGCTGTGCATCAGTGCACTGTTCATGTGACATGTTATTATCATGTGACTGTGGATGTGATGGATGGAGGCACTTTAAGCTACATGCTGCTGTGTGTTTTTAATTGTTTCCATGTTTTTGTTCAGGTTAAGAGTAAAGCAACAGAGGAGGATCTCCTGCATGAGGTAGAGTAACCATCACCATAACTACAGAGCTGCACCACACCTCATTATTATTATTATTATTATTATTATTAATAATATTATTATTATTGCAATATTAAGGAATCACAGTATCTCTGACTCTTCTAATAAACTTGGATAAATTCTGTCTTTAAACGAACTCCTGAATCACGGCTTATATTCCAATCATGATGCCTAATGTATAAGAATTAAAATGCGAGGGTGAGGGCCGTGGTCTGGGTGATGAGGACTGATGGTGAGTGTTTCCCCTGACACTCCATCTCTCACTTATTAATCATTAATCACAATATTATCAGCTATAGTTCTGTTCACTCCCTCCATGTCACCGCTCGGCCCCTCCCTGCTCCTCACCGGTAGGCGTGTCTGTAACGTTACCATGGTTGCGGCCATCGGGCATTCTGCACATTCAAGAACTCTGACTGACGAGCATGGATCTCTGGGACCTTTAACCTTTCAGCATGAGCTTCACTGCGTTTTGAATCTGAAGCACATGATCCGGTCCCTCCAGGATTTCGCGATCGCAGAATCTAGCGCAAAATCAAGCGAACGCCACACAGTATTCTGAGGTGACTGCAATTTTTAAAAAATTCCCACAGATTTGGGCCGAGACGCGTCATGTGACATCGTCATCACCTCCTCGATTCACGTGCGTTGAACACGAGTACAGCTAAAGTGTCTCGTTTACCAACAAACATCACTGCGAAAGGCGTAAAAAAAGCATAAAAAACTCCGCGAGTTCCATCGCAAAATTTTAAAAAAAGATGCACCAAAATCCCCGTCGGCGACGTCGCCGTGGAGAACCCCGTCGGCGGCGTCGCCGTGGAGAACCCCGTCAGTGACATCGCCGTGGAGAACCCCGTCGGCGACGTCGCTTCTATATGAAGAGCTTCAAACAAAAGTGTATTAACGTGGCTTGTCGCGTCAGATGCTGCGGCAGATGCGTGTGCTGTTTAACGTGTTCCAGACGTGTTTTATTTACATGTTTACCTTTATATCCTTATCTGTAAATGTTAGAGATTCACGCCAGTATTTCCCTTTTACCCAAAGCGAGTGAGTCTCCGTTAAACTTCACCGAATGAGCGCGAGTCCGAGTCGTTCGATGCGAGACGAAAGTAATCGTGTAGTTTATGGGAGCCGTAATTGTAATAAGGTTATAACATGTAATTGTAAATAAATGTAAGAAATGTCATACAGTTACAGAATAAAGTCACATGTTACCGTGTACACGAGTGAATACCTTTTTCACAGGTAAAATTCAAAAATTGACCTTTTAATCCAACTAATCGAATAAATCGGAGAAATAATCGACAGATTAATCGATTATCGTTAGTTGCAGCCCTGATAAACACGTTTAATGTTTTACGGTTTTAAAGATCCATACAATAGAAATAAAAAAAAAAAAATAACAATAACAATTCAACATTTCTATCCATGATGTCTCAGAAAAAATGTATAATTTACTACGATATCAGTATTATATATCTTCATATCGCCCAGTCCTAATTAATATTAATATATAGGCGTGTGTTAATGTGAATATTAATTTTGTTAAATGATTAAAATCCTCGGCAGTGAAATGTTGCTCGGTCGCTCTCTTCAGTACTGATTTAAAAAAAAGAAAGGAAAAAAAAAAAGACCTGAACTGGGTTTTTTTTTTTGTTTGTTTGTTTTTGGGCTGTAAAGTTGATTTTCCGCCGACTCTGCTGATCTGCTCATGACCACGCCCATCACCAGGATTGTATGTGTGAGTGTGTTAGAGCAGTGTAAACACTGGCATGGTGAAAATAAACGTCTTTAACGATTTTATGGCACATGTGAGAACTGAGCCTGGCCAATAGTGTCGAAGGGGCGGGGCTAATGCTGAATATCCTGAGCTGTGGAGATGAGTTGTAAAACTACAGTTCAATATTCTTTCTCTCTGTGTGTGTGTGTGTGTGTGTGTGTGTGTGTGTGTGTGTGTGTGTGTGTGTGTGTAGTGAGTGTGTCCTGCATGGATAGCGGTGTGTTATTGGGACGTCCATGTGCTGAAGAACGACAGGTACACACACACACACTCACTAACTTTACCACACAATTTACTGCTGCTTATTCTCTCCATCTCTCACCTGTTTTACACGTGTGTTTGTCACGAAATAGTTTTTTCCTAAAAATAACGTTTTTTTTTTTTTTAAACGACTCTGAGTCGAATCTAAGCAGTTGAATCAAATTTACTTCTAGAATTTCTCTAGATCATCGTGTTATGATTGTTTGTAAACTCGACCCATGTTCCTGAAGGACTCTGTGGTGTTTCTACATCACTTATGTATTTGTGCGAATCAAAGCCGGTCTCTGATTGGCTGTTTTTTTTGTTGTTGTAGTTTTGTAGTGAGGCCAATGAGGATTAAGGACGATGGATGATACTGTGACGAGACTCGCTCTCCGTTCCCAAGAGCCGAAGATCATCCTGCATGGCTCCGGTTAGTGACAGAAACATCACCGTCACCAGATTTTGATTATTATTATTATTTTTCTTCTTCTCCTGATGATAATGATGATGATGTCATAATGGCCGTGACATCAGCCAACCAATCGGCAGCTTCGTTTCGACTCGCACTCACGTTCCACACACCCGTTATGATCCCACTGTCTCTCTTTGCTTCCCCTTCCCTCAGATGATGGAGGGATGTGCGGGGAGGAGTACGTGGTGGAGCTGCAGGAGACGGTCCTGCTCTCGGACGGAGAGAACGACGGAGAGAACGACGGCGTGGCCGTGCGGAGTTTCTCCTCCGACGAGCTCGTCATCCAGGACGCTGTGGAGGATGTGGTCGCTGAGGACGATGAGGGTGTCGCCGTGGAGACGTGCGTGATGTCACTGGAGGGTGAGGAAGATGAGGAGGATGGAGTGACGGTGGCGGAGGAAGAGCTGGTGGAGGAGAGAGAGAACGAGCTGCACTCCTCCGGAGATTACCTCATGATCTCCTGTGAGATATTCATCCCTTTATTCGTTCCTCTGTTCACTTTGTTCACTCGCTCACACCTTCCTTATTTATTCCCTTATTCAGTCCTTTGGTTATTTATTCTCTCATTCATTAAACTCAGTGATTTGTTCATCTTTTTTCACTTGTTTATCTGTCCATTCATGCTGTTCATTGTTTCTTCATTTATTTATGTGTTCAATTTCTATTTTAAAATTTATTTATTATTAGATTTTTTTTTAAATGTACTTATTTGTTCCCTTGATTATTCATTTGTTCATCCATTCACACTTTCACTCATTTATTCATTTAGCTGTTCTGAATCTGCTGATTTGTGACATCTCTCTCTCTCTCTCTCTCTCTCTCTCTCTCTCTGTGTCTCTCGCCCACAGTGGATGAGGATGGGAAGATGGTGTCTGCTGATGGAGAGGAAGTGACAGTGGAAGGAGCGCTGGATGACCAGGAAGTGGAGAAAGACGAGGACGGACAGGAAGTCATTAAAGTTTACATCTTTAAAGCTGACTCCGGGGACGACGAGCTTGGTGTGTGTGTGTGTGTGTGTGTGTGTGTGTGTGTGTGTGAAATGAAACTCTAGTTCCTTTTTGGCTAATAGTAATTCATGATAACAGTATATGGTAACAGGTGTGTGTGTGTGTGTGTGTGTGTGTGTGTGTGTGTGTGTGTGTGTATGTGTGTGTAGGTGAAGGGGATTCGGACTCGGTGTGTAAGCCCCTGAGGGAGAAGATGCTCTACATGTCTGTGAGCGATGGCCATCACACTCACACTGACGGTCCGTCACTCAGCAACACACAACACACACCTTGCGTCACACAACACACACCAGACACAGTGTTGACATTTGTTAGTCTGTAATGAAGCAATCCAGTTCCTCTTTCTGTACTGTTATTCATCAAGTAAAGTTCCTCATTCTGGTGTTTCTCACACTGTGTATGTGTGTGTGTGTGTGTGTGTGTGTGTGTGTGTGTGTGTGTGTGTGTGTGTGTGTGTGTGAGTGTAGGAGGCTCTAAGCTCTCTGATGAGGTGTATATGGAGGTGGTGGTTGGGGGAGAGGAGCCAGTGTGTAACGATCGACCGTACGAGAGCAAAGACTTCATGCCTGTGAACTGGACGGCTGCTTATGGTTAGACACACACACACACACACACACACACACACACACACACACACACACACACACACACACACACACACAGCGATCTGATCACCAGTAGGGGGCACTGATGTGTCTAATGCACTCGATGACTGCACAAAGGGCACACAGTTTATTCAATTCCGTTTATTTGTATAGCGCTTTTAACGATGGACATTGTCCCAAAGCAGCTTTACAGAAATATATAAACTCAGGATATAGATTTTAAATGTATGAATTTATCTCTAATGAGCAGCCAGAGGAGAAACTCCCTCAGGAGGGAACCCATCCTCATCTGGGTGACACCGGATAGTGCGATTATAAATAAATAAATCCCTTCTATAAATGTGCTAATGCTACATGGTCAAATAGTGCAGTTGTGAAACCAGGAGAATTCATTACAGTTTTTATATGAAGTCTGTTTTGTTGAACTTCTCCACTGTTCACTGATGGAGACTTGAGTGTAAAACTGTTTGTGGTAATTGTAGTCCTAAAGCCATCATAGCATAACTGTTCATATGAATTGAGGTCCAAAGCATCTTTATGGTTTTTAAGTGGAAACATCCTCAGTAATCTCAGTGATCTTTAGACTGCACCGTGTGGGGCTTCAGCAGCAGCATGTGACTTCCAATTGATGAGATCTCCAACCAGAAGTAGGGCATCAGGATGGATCAGGCAGGTCCAGAGAGCAGAAGGGGTCGGGATCACTGGCATCTCAGGAGTATCATGTGTAGCTCAACAGAGAGAGAGAGAAATTATTAGGTATGCTTATTGTCCCAGACATTAAGGCTCCCTGGGACATAATGCAGCCAGCCACTCCACCATCAACAAACCATGTGAAAGTGGAGGGGTGACAGCATCCAAACATCCCAGTTCACCACAACACTCTATGCCTGTGAGTCTCTAGATCTGCTCCTTTACCTAAGAAAAAAACTATTCACAAAAAGCTTGATTAAACAAACATGTTTTCAGCCTGGACTTAAACACTGAGACTGTGTCTGAGTCCCGAACACTAACTGGAAGGCTGTTCCATAACTGTGGGGCTTTGTAAGAGAAAGCTCTTCCCCCTGCTGTAGCCTTCACTATTCCAGGTACCAACAAATAGCCTGCCCTTTTGATCGAAGTAGGCGTGGCCGATCATAAAAGACCAAAAGTTCGCTCAGGTACTGTGGCGTGAGACCATTTAGTGCTTTATAGGTCAATAGTAGTATTTTATAATCAATGGGGGATTTGACTGGGAGCCAATGCAGTGTGGATAAGATAGGGGTGATGTGGTCATATCTTCTGGTTCTAGTGAGGACTCTTGCAGCTGCATTCTGGACTAACTGGAGTTTGTTTATGCTCCTACTGGAACATCCAGACAGTAAGGCATTACAATAATCCAACCTAGAGGTGACGAAAGCATGGACTAATTTTTCTGCATCCTGTAGTGACAATATATTTCTTATCTTAGCAATATTTCTGAGGTGAAAGAAGGCTATCCTAGTAATATTATCTACATGGGCGTCAATGAAAGACTGGAGTCAATAATCACACCAAGGTCTTTTACTGCTGCACATGATGAAACAGAAAGGCCATCCAGAGTTACTATGGAATCAGAAAACTTACTTCTAGCTGCATGTGGTCCTAGTATAAGTTCTTCTGTCTTGTCAGAATTTAGTAAGAGGAAGTTAATAAGCATCCACTGTCTAATGTCCTTTACACATTCCTCAACTTTATTAAACTGGTGTCTGTCATCTGGCTTTGCTGAAACATACAACTGTGTGTCATCAGCATAACAGTGGAAGCTAATTCCATGTTTACGAATAATTTGACCCAGAGGTAGCATATATAAAGAAAAAAGCAGTGGGCCTAAAACAGAACCTTGTGGAACACCAAACTTTACCTCAGTATGCACAGAGAATTCACCATTTACATCTACACACTGATAACGATCAGTCAAATAAGACCTGAGCCGGGAGAGGGCCGCGCCCTTAATGCCAACAACGTTTTCTAGTCTACCGAGGAGAATAGAATGATCAACTGTATCAAAAGCTGCACTAAGGTCAAGCAACACAAGCATGGAGACACAACCCTGATCAGAGGCCAGCAGTAGATCATTTACCACTTTAACCAGCGCTGTCTCTGTGCTATGATGAGGCCTAAATCCTGACTGATGAATGTTATTCCTATGTAGGTACGAGCATAGCTGCTGTGCTACAACAGCACAAAAAACATTCTAATCGTTGATCTGATATTGCTATATCATTATCTACAGGGTTAGTTATAAAACTGTCTGGTTTTAAATTAATAGTCTGAATTCTTTGTCTAATATTTTAAATTTTGCCAATGAAAAACCTCATGAACTCATCACTATATAATGACTGTGTGCCTGTTTCTGTGGGGGTTTTATTCCTAGTTAATTTTGCTACAGTATTAAATAAGAATCTAGGATTATTTTTGTTATCTTCAGTTAAGGTAGAGAGATAGACTGATCTAGCAGCACTAAGAGATTTCCTATAGTTCAGGAGGCTCTCCTTCCATGCTGTTTGAAATACTACCAATTTGGTTTGACGCCATTTACGTTCCAATTGTGGAGTGATCTGTTTTAAGGTGCGTGTGTGATCATTATACCAGGGTGCTAGCTTTTTCTCTCTAATTATTTGTCTTTTAAGTGGAGCTACCTTATCTAACGTGTAGAGGAACATTGACTCTAAGCTTTCAGTCGCCTGATCAAGTTCTATGGGATCAGACGGTGATCCACTTTATATATTGTGCTTATCGTGTGTGTGTGTGTGTGTGTGTGTGTGTGTGTGTGTGTGTGTGTGTGTGTGTGTGTTAGATGACTCAGAGTGCTGTGAGAACAGGAACGGTGCAGCGAGTGCGGTTCTGCACATTGACGAGTCTGAAATGCCACACACACTCAAACAGCAACACGGCAAAACACACAGACGGGCTGAGCACAGGCAGGTGCAGACAGGTAAGGCAACACACACACACACACACACACACACACACACACACTATACACACTGTACTCACTGTATACACACACACACACACTCATGTCTCTCTGTCTGTGTCTCTGTAGCGATTATTATCGGGCCGTATGGTCAGCCCCTCACAGTTTACCCCTGTGTCCTGTGTGGGAAGAAGTTTAAATCTCGGGGTTTCCTGAAGCGTCACACTCGGAACCACCACCAGGACGTCCTGAGCCGTAAGAAGTACCAGTGCACCGACTGCGACTTCACCACCAACAAGAAGTCCAGCTTCCACAGTCACATGGAGGAACACACACAACACACACACACACTCAGCACCAAGGCTCAGTTTGAGTCTGAAACTCTGAAAGATTTCCACCAGCAGACGCCACTCTTCTCCAATCGCCTCCAACCACAGCAGAAAACAAAGATGGCCGCCGTCCCCGCTAAGAAGACGCACAAGTGCAAGTTCTGTGAGTACGAGACGGCGGAGCAGGGCCTGTTAAACCGCCACCTGCTGGCCGTGCACAGTAAAAACTTCCCACACGTGTGTGTCGAGTGTGGAAAGGGCTTCAGGCATCCGTCCGAGCTACGTAAGCACACGCGCACACACACGGGCGAGAAGCCGTACTCCTGCACGCACTGCAGCTACAAATCCGCCGATTCGTCCAACCTGAAGACGCACATGAAGACCAAACACAGCCGCGAGGACGAGGACGAGGAGACGGCGGCGGTTTCGGTGCCGCACACGGAGCAGCTCACGGAAAACGTCACGGAGACCACGCAGGACCACGACCCCGATCACGATCACGACGACGACGACGACGACAACGACGAGGCTCGAGGTCACCGGTGCGACCTGTGTGATCATCGCAGCTCCAATTCCAGCGACCTGAAGCGTCACGTCATCTCCGTCCACACAAAAGACTATCCTCACAAGTGCGAGGTCTGCGGTAAGGGGTTCCATCGACCCTCGGAGCTCAAAAAGCACGCCGTATCCCACAAGGCCAAGCGGCCGCACCAGTGTCGCCACTGCAGCTTTAAGACTGCCGATCCGTTTGTGCTGAGTCGACACATTTTATCCGTCCACACTAAAGAACAGCAGCAACAGGAAACCCAACTAAATGCAGTTGAACAACAGCAACAACAACAACAACCGGAGCCTTCGTTACAGACGCAGGAGCGAAGTCCACCCAAGAAGACGATCGGGGCGGCGCAGCTCGCTCTGGGCGGAGCTCCTATCATTAAAAAGGTGATCGGTGCCAAGGGACCAAGGGAACGACGTGTGTATCAGTGTCAGTACTGCGACTACAGCACCGGAGACGCCTCGGGATTCAAACGCCACGTCATTTCCATCCACACCAAGGATTATCCACATCGCTGCCAGTTCTGCTCCAAGGGCTTCCGGAGACCGTCGGAGAAAAACCAACACATCATGCGCCATCACAAAGACATGATGCAGAGTGAGTGATTCAGTGAGTCAGCGAGTGAGTGATTCAGTGAGTCAGCGAGTGAGTGATTCAGTGAGTGAATAAACACTTCCCCCTTCATCACACACTTCCTCTTCCTCACTCCGCCTCCAGGATCACATGAGCACACAGCAACATTGACTCATTAGTGACACCACCCAGTCACATGACTTCCACGGATAAGAAGGAGGCCTTTCATCTTTGTGTGTGTGTGTGTGTGTGTGTGTGTGTGTGTGTGTGTGTAGGTGCCAGAATCGCAGTTTACAACATTATCACCATGTGGAATCACACAACAGTCACCGCGAATGCTGTGTCCGCCATGTTGTTCATCCTGTGAACAGAATTATGGGATGTCCTAGCCAGGCCACTTCCTTCCAGATATTTTAAAGTGTCCAAGATAATATAGTGCAAGTTAAATATCATAATGTGTTCTACAGCTGAATAATCAGTCAAGAAGAAGTCGTCATGGCTAGTTCAATCCTCAACAGCAGTCTGTGATTTATTCTGAAAATAATAAATAATAATAACCTTTTTTTATTTTCTTTAGATGTTTTTATCTTAAGCAGTTTTCAGACCGAATTTGAATCGAACAGTTCACTTTAATATGAAAACTAGTGCTAATTTCGTCGTGATGACCCTTAACCCTGCAGATTTACTGTAAAACAAAAGAAAAAGAAAAAAACATGCCGCTGTTGTCTGTTTTATCTTGAAAAATTAATAGAGGAGCGACTAATTATTTGTTTTTATTTTAATTTGAGTTGTAAGCACCATTGTACAGAACAGAGGATGAGAATAATATAATATAAGAGAAAGTGTTCGTTTAAATCAGACTCAGATATTTGACCGGAGTGTTTAAGTCTCAGCCGCGGAGACGGAGCGCTGTACCAGACGTGACTTATACACACGTGGAGGGACAAATGATCTTCGTTTCTCGGCTGAATCATTTACACACCTACACAGACACTGAGCTGAAACTTTGTGTGTTAGCAGTGAAACACACACACACACACACACACACACACACACACCATAATACACTCGCGCTGCACCTTTTTTGAAAACACAGTGTGTACATTTTGTCCACACTCAAGTTTTCAGTTTGTTTCCTAAAAGTTGCGCCGTCTACAACAAAACCATTTTCATTTGTTCTGACAACTCGATTGTGGTTTTGTGTGTGTGTGTGTGTGTGTGTGTGTGTGTGTGTGTGTGTTAGCCATAACCTCACAACACTAGTGAAGACACCCCTGTTAAAATTAGCATTATCCTCAACAAACAGTATGCGTTTAGAAACCACTTTATCATGATGTGTGTGTGTGTGTGTGTGTGTGTGTGTGTGTGTGTGTGTGTGTGTGTGTGCGCAATGTCTCACTTCCCTGTGCCATTTATAGTTGTACCCCATGTTTCAGCTGCACTTCGTTACCATGGTGATGGTACCAGCAGGCTGGTTTCTTATGGAGGACTGCTGGTCAGGTGACTTGCATTATGCTAACAGCTGGGCTTCATTCACTTAGCATGGTCAGTACTAGTGTATGTGGCTAAACAGTGTGTGTGTGTGTGTGTGTGTGTGTGTGTGTGTGTGTGTGTGTGTGTGTGTTTTAGTGGACGACACCCAGTTGAGAGCATTACACATTAACACACTCTTCATTAGCTTTGAAAATGCTTGGGACTCACTGGTGTGTGTGTGTGTGTGTGTGTGTGTTTGTGAATATGCCCTTATATGGTCATAATGTTTGAAATGCACACTCTCTTGCATACACACACACACATACACACACACACAGTGGCACTTTGAAGAGTGTATGTTGTACACAGACTTTATGAAAACAGTGGTTTCATTCTGACGTAAATCCACCGACCAATCACAGGACGGCACCTGTTTAAACCACCGCCTATGTATGTGATTGGACGAATGGTGTGTGATGCGTTCGGGCTGTGACATCACGTCATAGATGAAGCACTGAGTTTCACTTCGATCCACACCAACGTCCGGGGTGTCGGTCACTTCCTGGTCTGGTTTAGCCTCCTCCTCCTCCCCCCCCTTCCCCCTCCCCCCCCCTTCCCCCTCCCCACCGTGGTCATTTTTATAGTGAGATTATTTATTTGTCGAGCGTGGAGACGCTGTTGTATAGTTTAGCGTAACTGATTCAGAGCGACTGTAACTTATTGTTTTTGTACACAGATCTGTAAAGAGAGAATGAAGATGTAAACACTCGTTAAAGAAAAACCTGAATCTGAACTTTGTGTTGTCCTGAGTGTAATGTTCCACATATTTGTTAAAAAAAAAAAAAAAAAAAAAAAGGAGTTAAAAAGGAAATAAAAGGCAAAGTATTTTCCTGCATTGTTCCGTCTCTTTATTAAAGTTAAACATTTACTTTAATTTAAATGTTTTGTTTTTTTTCTCACAAATACATCTGCAAGTTTCCTGGACTTGAGTTTGTGCTGCGTTCACATGCTCCTCGTGTTGCGAAGTACATTTACCTAAACTGTAAACGTGAACATTACGCAGTCATCATTTTGAGCTCAATCGTCTAATCATGTTTTATTTATTTATTTATTTATTTTTTATTATGCTGATTGTGACCTAAAGAAACGACTGTGTAAATGTCAGTACATCCCTGCTGGAAAAATCCATTAGAGATTTGTAATGGCTCCCAATTTCCTTAAATTCCTATAAAACTCTGTCATAATGGTTTTATGTGAACAGACCACGTTTTTGTTGTTGTTGTTTTTTTGTTGTTATTCACCACTTTTCTGAGGTAGTAATTTTCTGACAGGCTGCGAGTCGTGACGCAGTGTTTCCACTGAGATTATGTTAACATGCAGATTCAAAAAGCCATGTTAATTGTATTAGCAGTTGATGCTAAATGTAATAACTGTCACTTTTAGTCCTTCAGAGTGTTTTCTTACTAAATGACCAACAAATCTGAGGTAAATGTTGACGTTTCCGATGGTTCTGTGTCATTTCTGTGGTCACTGAGTCTTTACAGTGTCCTTATAAAACACTGCGTGCTGGCTAGCTAAAGTGCTTATAGTCAAACGATAGCAAAGAGCCATTCATCCATATTGTTGGTTGCCTAGCAACAGTGTTGTCAAGGCTTGTGTGAGTTTTATTTAAACATGTAGTTGAATTGGAAATATTCCTATATTAAGGAATATTATATTATTGTATTCCTTTATTATCCCTGTGATATGATTTTGAAATAATCTACTTCACTAAAAAGAGATTTCTTTTGTCTGAGGAATTTTTCTGTGTGACTAGTTAGAAGGATGAAATTGAAGGAATTGTTTTTATTTATTTATTTATTTATTTATTTTTTATGTAGCTAAATAGCAGATACACAGTGATCTCCACTAATATCGGGCCCCTTGCTAAATATGAGCAAAGAAGGCTGTGAAAAATTGTCTTTATTGTTTAACCTTTTGATCTTTTGTTAAAAAAAATCACAAAAATACTCTGCTCTCATGGATATCAAACAATTGCAAACAAAACACAGGTTTATCCAAAAAAATCTTTGTTAAATATATGTGTACAATAATTATTGGTCCCCTTTTAGTCAATACTTTGTGCTACATTCATTTGCCAAGATAACAGCTCTGAGTCTTCTCCTATAATGCCTGATGAGGTTGGAGAATACATGGCAAGGGATCTGAGACCATTCCTCCATACAGAATCTCTCCAGATCCTTCACATTTCGAGGTCCACGCTGGTGGACTCTCCTCTTCAGTTCACCCCACAGGTTTTCTATGGGTTTCAGGTCAGGGGACTGGGATGGCCAGGGCAGGACCTTGATTTTGTGGTCATTAAACCATTTTTGTGTGGATTTTGATGTATGTTTTGGATCATTGTCCTGCTGGAAGATCCGACCACGGCCCATCTGAAGCTTTCTGGCAGAGGCAGTCGGGTTTTCATTTAATATCTATTGATATTTGATAGAGTCCATGATGCCATGTATCCTAACAAAATGTCCAGGTCCTCTGGCAGAAAAACAGCCCCAAAACATTAAAGAGCCACCACCATATTTAACCGTGGGCATGAGGTACTTTTCCATATGGCTACCTCTCTGTGTGCACCAAAACCACCTCTGGTGTTTATTGTCAAAAAGCTCTATTTTGGTTTCATCTGACCATAGAACCTGATCCCATTTGAAGTTCCAGTAGTGTCTGAAGGCAAACTGAAGACACTTGAGTTTGTTTTTGGATGAGAGTAGAGGCTTTTTTCTTGAAACCCTTCCAAACAACTTGTGGTGATGTAGGTGACTTCGGATTGTAGTTTTGGAGACTTTCTGACCCCAAGACACAACTAACTTCTGCAGTTCTCCAGCTGTGATCCTTGGAGATTTTTTGGCCACTCGAACCATCCTCTTCACAGTGAGTTGAGACGATATAGACACGCGTCCAATTCCAGGTTGATTCATAACATTTCCAGTTGACTGGAACTTCTTAATTATTGCCCTGATGGTGGAAATGGACATTTTCAATGCTTGTGCTATTTTCTTATAGCCACTTCCCATTTTGTGAAGCTCAACAACCTTTTGCCGCACATCACAGCTTTATTCATTGGTCTTATCCATTGTTATGAATGACTAAGGGAATTTGGCCTGTGTGTTACCTTATATTTATACCCCTGTGAAACAGGAAGTCATGGTTGAACAATTTCCTGTTCCTAGGTGTACTAAAAAAATGTAAAATATTCTTCAAATATATTTTTTTCATATGAATACATAGGGGTGCCAATAATTGTTAAATGCTTATATTTAACAAAGATATTTTTTTTCTTGGATAAACCTGTTTTTTGCAGTTGTTTGATATCCATGAGAGCAGAATATTTTTGTGAATTTTTTTGAAAAAAAGAGCAAAAGGTTAAACAATAAAGACAATTTTGCACAGCCTTCTTTGCTCATATTTACCGAGGGGGCCGATATTAGTGGAGGGCAGTGTTTATCCTTATGCTGCCTTCTGAAAAGCACAGATTTATTTGGATGAAAGTACACACACACACACACACACACACACACACACACACACACACACAATAGCATGCTGTTATGAGATCAAATACAATTTTCAAATTTAAAAAATATATATTAAAAACTCTTAAAAGGTTTAAATTTATGGGAATATATCAGCGCTGTTCACACTGCCTGCAAATGCCAAATATTTTAATGTAGTTTAATATGTTAGTAACAAATATAGTCTTAAAACAATAGCTTTAATGAAAAATATAGTGCTAATAGTGTCAATATGAATACTACATTAATAAATATAGTGTTGAAATAAAAATAAAGAGCTTTTGACTGACTAGAGGTTGGCGAAGTGGATTTCCTTATTCTTTTGGGTCATTACGTGCAGCACGAGAAGGTATTCATCGTATTTCACAGCCATAATTTGAACTTCAATCATAGCATCAAAGTCTGAGAGAGAAACACAGTAGTGTAACACATTACTGCACTTAATAATGCCTTATAACTCATTACTGCACTTAATAATGCATTATGACACATTACTGCACTTAATAATGCCTTATAACACATTACTGCACTTAATAATGCCTTATGACACATTACTGCACTTAATAATGCCTTATAACTCATTACTGAACTTAATAATGCCTTATAACACATTACTGCACTTAATAATGCCTTATGACACATTACTGCACTTAATAATGCCTTATAACTCATTACTGCACTTAATAATGCCTTATGACACATTACTGAACTTAATAATGCCTTATGACTCATTACTGAACTTAATAATGCCTTATGACTCATTACTGCACTTAATAATGCCTTATGACACATTACTGCACTTAATAATGCCTTATGACACATTACTGCACTTAATAATGCCTTATGACACATTACTGCACTTAATAATGCCTTATGACACATTACTGCACTTAATAATTCCTTATGACTCATTACTGCACTTAATAATGCCTTATGACACATTACTGCACTTAATAATGCCTTATGACACATTACTGCACTTAATAATGCCTTATGACACATTACTGCACTTAATAATGCCTTATGACACATTACTGCACTTAATAATGCCTTATGACACATTACTGCACTTAATAATGCCTTATGACTCATTACTGCACTTAATAATGCCTTATGACACATTACTGCACTTAATAATTCCTTATGACTCATTACTGCACTTAATAATGCCTTATGACACATTACTGCACTTAATAATGCCTTATAACTCATTACTGCACTTAATAATGCATTATGACACATTACTGTACTTAATAATACCTTATGACACATTACTGCACTTAATAATGCATTATGACACATTACTGTACTTAATAATGCCTTATGACACATTACTGCACTTAATAATTCCTTATGACTCATTACTGCACTTAATAATGCCTTATGACACATTACTGCACTTAATAATGCCTTATGACTCATTACTGCACTTAATAATGCCTTATGACACATTACTGCACTTAATAATGCCTTATGACACATTACTGCACTTAATAATGCCTTATGACACATTACTGCACTTAATAATGCCTTATGACTCATTACTGCACTTAATAATGCCTTATGACACATTACTGCACTTAATAATGCCTTATGACTCATTACTGCACTTAATAATGCCTTATGACACATTACTGCACTTAATAATGCCTTATGACACATTACTGCACTTAATAATGCCTTATGACACATTACTGCACTTAATAATGCCTTATAACTCATTACTGAACTTAATAATGCCTTATAACTCATTACTGAACTTAATAATGCCTTATAACACATTACTGCACTTAATAATGCCTTATAACACATTACTGCACTTAATTATATTCAAAGATTCTGGGTCGTATGATCGTATGAACCATGTGTGTGACATACGATGTAAAAATTGGGTTGTTATAAATTATTGTACACTTTTGAATGAAGTGTTTTGTTTTGCAAAAGATCTGAGGTGTTCTGCTACTTGTGTGTGTGTTTGTGTGAACTGTGTGTGTTTGTGTGAACTGTGTGTGTTTGTGTGAACTGTGTGTGTTTGTGTGAACTGTGTGTGTTTGTGTGAACTGTGTGTGTTTGTGTGAACTGTGTGTAGTGTTTTGACAAAATGAGCCCTGTTTTCAAAATTGTGCTTAAGCAATCGTAAAAAACTGTGAGAACCCATTAAGAAGAGTGTAGGTGAAATGTGGAGTGTGTGAGTAAATAAAAATAAATGAAAAGGTGCCTGAAATAAGAAAAGCTCCACATGACCGCAGATTTCTCACATTACTGTAAGAACAGAACATTATAGCTAACGGTACATTATAGCTAATGGTACATTATAGCTAACGGTACATTATAGCTAACAGAAAATTATAGCTAACGGTACATTATAACTAAAATATTAAACGTATCGTCACTTGTGAAGTCACTGGGACGGAGGAGAGCAGGTGCAGAAGATTAAAAATAAAAGTGTATTTAATCAACAACATTTTTATTCTTTGTTTAATAAAATTGGTCGTGGTTAGAGAAAAACAATTCACATGGATGATACATTTTCTGAAAGGAAGTATCTCTAGGACTCTGTAGGGAATCGGTTTGATGTAAAACAACATTAAAGAGAGAGAACAGAGAGAACCTTCTCAATGTTCTCAATCCAGAACGACAGAAAAGAAAATCATTTTATCTGAGGTGATTAATACACCTGACTTTCTACAGCAGCTTCTTGTGTTCTGTGGTTAGAAGTTCTTTCCACTTGATCCAACAGAACCCGGTGTAAGAAACGACCTTTTTTTTTTAATGATCATTAACAACCGATGAAAAACGTCGTCCTCGGTGATGTCGGTGATGACGTTCACTATGGTGAGAAAAAAATTTATTCTGGCTCTGTGATTTGTGTGACCTGCAAACTTCAGTCTGATGTCAGCATTAACGCTGTGTGAGTGTCTGATCTCTTCTGAAAATGTATAACCAATGAGCACACACAGGTTTATACTGCGCTCTTAATGCTGTACTTTATTTGAATTTCTTTCTCTCAGTGTAGCTGCAAATCCAGAAGCTCCATTCAGTCCTCAACTCCACTCTGTTATTACTCATTATTATTCACAACCGAACTGTGCAGGAAATGTGAAATATTCAATATTTATCACATTATGGCTAATTTCCAAAGGTTTATAAAGTGAAATTAAATATTTTTTTTTATCATTTATTAGTAGTGCAACTATAATCCATATCACATAATCACAGAGTCCTCAGTTCCAGCATGTGGTGTAGTGTAGGTCTAGAGCTAATAGTGTGTGATTTGGAACACAGCCGTGGATTTGTCCCCTGGTATCTCCAGTCTGGATCAGTGGAGAAAACACACACACACACACACACACACACACACACACACACACACACACACACACACACACACACACACACACACACAGAGGCCCTTTCACTCCTAAAATACTTTAGACTCAGATCTAAAATGTTAAATCAGTGATAAGGTGTGTGTGTGTGTGTGTGTGTGTGTGTGTGTGTGTGTGTGTGTGTGTGTGTGTGTGTGTGTGTGTGTCACTGAGGATAAATTTCTGTATTAACATGGATAATATAACAGATAATATCATTACCCTGAAATCATAACAATTAATGAATCAGTAAAGATGACAGACTGGATCCATTTAATAGAGTTCTAGAGTTTTAAAAAGTGGGCGGGGCTTAAGGTTGACCAATGAAATCCCAGAGTAGCAGAAAAGGTCATTTCTACTGGTGAGCCTTACCTCTGTTCACTTTGGATTAGATCAGATTGACTGTAAAAAAAAAAAAAGAAGAAAAAAAAGAGACACATTTTATAATAAAAGTAATTAAAAATATAATAAAAGTGTTTTATTGTTATTATTATTATTATTATTATTGTTGTTGTTGTTGTTGTTGTTGTTGTTGTGTTCATACCCGTTCGACAGACTCCATTGGCGATACCTTTTCCTGCACGAGAATGAAAATAATTAAATATTAATTTAAATTATTTTGACACATTATATAATAACACAAACAGCTGTACAAACAGTGTAAACAATTCTTACCAACATCTGCAACTTTATTCAGCCAGTTCATCACTACAGGACAGAAAATATATCTCAATATTTTGTGAACCTTTTAGAATTTTCTACATTTCTGCATAAATGTGACCTAAAACATCATCAGACTTTCACACGAGTCCTAAAAGTAAATAAAAAGAACCCAATTAAACAGATCAGACAAGAATATTATACTTTATTATACTTTATTTATTGAGGAAAATGATCCAATATTACATCTCTGTGAGGGCAAAAGTATGTGAACGTCTAGGATTAGCAGTCAATTGAAGGTGAAATTAGAGTCAGGTGTTTTCAATCAGTGTGACGATGATCAGGTGTGAGTGAGCGCCCTGTTTTATTTAAAGAACAGGGATCTATCAGAGTCTGATCTTCACGACACGTGTCTGTGGAAGTGCATCACGGCACGAACAAATGAGATTTCTGAGGACGTCAGAAAAAGAGTTGTTGAAGCTCATCAGGCTGGAAAAGGTCACAAAACCATCTCTAAAGAGTTTGGACTCCACCAATCCACAGTCAGACAGATTGTGTACAGATGGAGGAAATTCAAGACCATCGTTCCCCTCCGCAGGAGTGGAGACCAACAAAGATCTCTCCAAGAGCGAGACGTGTAATAGTCCATGAGGTCACAAAGGAACCCAGGGGAACTTCTAACCAACTAAAGGCCTCTCTCACATTGGCTAATGTTAATGCTCATGAGTCCACCATCAGGAGAACACTGAACAATAATGGATTGGCAGGATGGCAGGATTGCAAGGAGAAAACCACTGCTCTCCAAAAAGAACATTGCTGACCTTCTTCAGTTTGCTAAAGATCATGTGGACGAGCCAGAAGGATACTGGAGCAATGTTTTGTGGACAGATGAGAACAAAATAAAACTTCTTATTTAAATGAGGAGCGTTATGTTTGGAGAAAGGAAAACACTGCATTCCAGCAAAAGAACCTTATCCCTTCTGTGAAACATGGTGGTGGTAGTATCATGGTTGGTCTGTTTTGTTGCATCTGGGACAGAACCTTCATTGATGGAACAATGAATTCTGAATGATATCAGTGAATCCTAAAGGAAAATGTCAGGACATCTGTTCATGAACTGAATCTGAAGAGAAAGTGGGTCATGCAGCGAGACAACGACCCTAAACACACAAGTCCTTCTACCAAAGAACGGTTAAAGAAGAATAAAGTTAATGTTTAAATCCAATAGAAATGTTGTGGAAGGACCTGAAGCGAGCAGTTCATGTGAGGAAACCCACCAACATCCCAGAGCTGAAGCTGTTCTGTACTGAGGAACGGGCTAAAACTCCTCCAAGCCGATGTGCAGGACTGATCAACAGTTACCGCTAACGTTTAGCTGCAGTTATAGCTGCACAAGGGGGTCACACCAGATACTGAAAGTAAAGGTTCACATACTTTTGCCCTCACAGAGATGTGATACTGGATCATTTTCCTCAATAAATAAATGACCAGGTTTAATATTTATAATACATTTAATATTCAGTGAAATAGAAGCAAAAAGGAAAATAAAATCTGTCTTACGTTGAGTGGACACTGAGAAAGAAACAGAAAACTATCATAAACTTTATTATTATTATT